>JAJIZL010015622.1:581255-617484 GCA_023969395.1 Amblyomma maculatum
TAACCCAACCTGCAACCTTGGTATCAACAGCCGAGCGGAAAGGCCATGGTGACGGATGGGAAGTGGCTCCCACCCCCTTTGGAACTCCGACCCTAGACGGTACTCGGGGCCAAAACCCTAGGTTCACCCTAACCTAACCTGCAACCTTGGCATCGCTAGCCGAACGGAAAGGCCATGGTGACGGATGGGAAAGTGGTTCCCACAACCTTTTTTTGCAACTCTGACCCTGGACGCCACCCGGGGCTCAAACCTTAGGTTCACTTTAACCTAACCTGCAACTTTGGTATCACCAGTCGAGCGGAAATGCCATGGTGACGGATGGGAAAGTGGATCCCACAACCTTTTTTGGAACTCTGACCCTAGACGTTACCCGGGGCTCATCCTAATTTAGGACTAAAATTCTTGATCGTACTTTAGGACTCGAAATCTACGGTTTCAGAGAGCGAGGGAAAAGTGATAGAGATAAGGGAGGAGAGGGAGTCGAGGGTGCGAGAAGAATTAAGGAACTCCAACAAGGACCTTACCACCCCGGTTCATCTTAACCTAACTGCAACCTTGGTATCACTAGCCGAGCGCAGATTCCATGGTGGTGGATGGGAAAGTGGTTTGTGTCCCTATGTCCCTGAAGTGCTAACGTTATCTCAATTGATATGCCAGAGGCATTCAGGAGTGAGAGTCGCCCAAGCGGTGAAAAGGGCAACGGCATAACAGTGACGCTAGCGAGGGATTCGATCCCACAACATGTTTTGGAACTCTGAACCTGGATGTTACCCACGGTTAAAACCCCAGACCTTAATTTAGTACTAAAACTCTTGATTGCACTTTAGGACTCGAAACCTGTATCTCCTTTCTCTCTCGCTCTGAAATGATTGGCACCATCATGTCACACCGACGTCAAACTTTTGGTGCCACTTCATGCGGATTTCCGCGACAGGTTCTGAGGACAAGAATTCGTCTCATGAGCATGCAAGGTAGTCTTATGGCGAATTCGAGTGGGAGACCAGGTGCACTCGAGAGCACTTCGAACTCGAGAGCACTTCGAAAGTGCTCTCAGACAAGCGGGCGCCCTCCAGTGGTAGAGCAGAAGTAGAATCACTGGCTTCCAATGGTAGAGGAGGAGGGCTTTTCTTCCGCTGAGAGCAGCCGAGTGCACTCCCGGCTGCTCCCTCGTCTAAAGCGAGTGTAGAGGAAGTCACATGGCATAAAGCGTCATATCCGCGCCATCTTTTTTTCTTCTTTCTGTTGAGTCGGCGACGCTCAAAATTGCGGCTGCAAAGAGTCGGCGCGCGACGAGCTATTCGGAATCAAGCGAATTTGCGTCAGGAGCGGAAAGCATTGCTCAGTTGCTGTGTGCATGTTTGAGAGTAGCTGCTCGAGTCGAAAGGGCCAAACGAAACAAATCGCGGAGCTGTGGAAACAAAGCATACAAAACAAGCGGTTCTTCATGGAGCGTTGGCCTCTCCTCGGGTTGCAACTGCCGCCACTGCGGGCAGTCGGTAACGTGTGTCGTGGCGCGCTGCTCTCGGCACGCAGAGAGCGTTCCTGTGGGAGGACAGTTACACCCTTGCTCGGCGTGCTCCTGTACTGCTCTGCAGTGCTCGGCGCCTCTGCTCTCGTCCCCTCAACCGAATGCGCCATCAGTAAAAATGGATCTTGTGAATGCTCGATGCGAACTAGAGGGACCCAGCACGGCGATCAAGTTCAGCTCTTAAATAAGCAAACAAAAGAAAAAAAACTTTATACGAGAGATAAATTTTATTCTTTTATGAATACACAATATTCTCGCGAGACGACTAAAAGAGATCCCTTAAAAACACTCCCTCTACATACCACCACAACACTCAATTACACTACATGAATTAGAACACTTGACTGAGCAGTTGACAGAACCATTTTTGATTGTTGGGGATTTAAATGGGCACTCCCACTTCTGGGGGAGTGACCATACTGATACCAGAGGACAGATCTTAGAAGACTTTATACTTTCAAATAATATATGCCTTTTAAACACCGGGAAGCCGACGTATTGTTGCCCCAGCTCTGGAAAAATGAGCTGCATTGATTTAGCCTTCACATCTCCATCACTTTTTAATGATTTTAATTGGGATGTTTTAAATGACCCTCTGGGAAGCGATCACTTACCGACAGTTTTAAAGTTATCATCATCCACACCCATCATCCCATCGAGGCCACGGCGCTGGAAACTCCACCTCGCCGATTGGTCGGTTTTTAGAACGAACGCTGCGCTAGAAAAAGTATATTCTGAAGATTTAAGCGTAGAAGAAATAAATGAAAGGTTTATCGCATGCATAATTTCAGCAGCACTATTATCCATTCCACAAACGTCACAACACGCAAGAAAAAAAACACAAAGTATGGTGGACGGAGGCATGCAAATTAGCCAAAAAAGAACAAAACAAAGCATGGGGCATCCTCCGCAGATATCCGACACAGGAGAACCTGATTAACTGCAAGAAAGCCAAAGCCAGAGCGCGGTATGTCCGGAGAAACGCGGAGAAAACTTCGTGGCAAAAATATGTGTCCTCGATAAACAGCTGGTTGCCCTCCAAAAAAATGTGGGAACAGGTCCGAAAATTTACAGATTTCACCCCTTATACATATTCTATGCTGACACCACCCGGAACACAAACAACATTAGAAGAACAAGCGAACATTTTAGCCGAACACTTTGCCAATGTGTCAAGCTCATCTAACTACACTCGCACATTTCAAAAGCATAAAACAACAGCAGAAAAGCAAAAGCTTCCCCTTCGGACAGGTGTAAATGACGACTACAATGCACTTATAACAATACATGAATTAAACAGAGTCTTATCTTCTGGCAAAAAAACAGCACCGGGACTTGACAATGTACACTAACAAATGCTCGCCCATCTCTCACAAGCCGCTGTAGAAGCATTGCTGAATTTTTAAAATAAAATATGGACGACTGGCAAGATACCAGAAGCTTGGAAAAAAGCCATAATAGTACCCTTTTTGAAATCAGGCAAACCCCCCACATGTCCTAGCAGTTACAGACCAATAGCCCTAACCAGCTGCATTGCGAAATCTTTTGAAAGCATCGTAAACATCAGACTAACCTTTTTTCTTGAATCCCGGCACCTTCTCGATATACATCAATGCGGCTTCAAAAAGGCATCATCAACAACCGATCACCTTGTCCGCCTCGAGAACACAATCCGGGAAGCGTTCAGCCACAGGCAGCGCTGTGTCGGGGTCTTCTTCGACCTGGAGAAGGCCTACGACACCACGTGGAGGTTCGGTATCCTCCGCGACCTAGCAGATCTAGGTATCCGGGGCAGGATGCTGCAGCTGCCTGAATGACTTCCTGACGAACCGTACATTTCAAGTCCGTTTAGGCACAGTATTCTCCACGACTTTTGCACAAGAAAACGGCGTGCCGCAGGGGTGTATTCTAAGCACAACTCTCTTTATAGTGAAAATGAACTCGTTATCTGCAATAATCCCAAAGTCCATAATGTACTCCGTCTACGTAGATGACCTGCAAGTAGCATGCACTTCCTCCAACATATCCACCTGTGAGAGACAACTACAACTGACACTAAATAAACTAGCTACCTGGGCAGACAGCAATGGATTTAAGTTCTCTCCTCAAAAGACAGTGGCCGTTGTGTTTTCATTGAGACGAGGCTTACAGAATTATCCCACGTTATACCTCAACCAAACCATACTACCAGTGAAACATGAACATAAATTTTTGGGTATCACATTCGACAAGAAACTTTCATTTCTTCCCCATATAAACAATCTGAAAAAGAAAGCAGCCCAATCACTTAACGTCCTAAAGGTGCTGTCGCGAAAACGGTGGGGGTCCGACCGAGCATGTTTTCTGCAAATCTACCGCTCCGTGGTGCGCTCTAAGTTAGATTACGGTTGTATAGTATATGGTTCAGCTAGGACATCCTATTTAAAACGACTAGACCCGATACACAATCTTGGATTACGGTTAGCAGTTGGCGCGTACAGAACATCCCCAATAACCAGCCTCTATGTAGAAACAGATGAACCCGCATTAAAGGACAGACGATGCGCCCTAACATGTGCATACATCCTGAAACTTCGTTCTCAACCAAAACATCTATGTCATTCAGTAGTCACGGAATGTCCTCTAGGACAGTCTTCAACAACAAGCCCCGGTTGATTAAGCCGCTTCTCATGCGCTTCGAACAAATGTGCCAAGATTTAGACATTAGTGAATTGCCAAGTATTGCCCCAAGAAATAAACCACTCCCACCATGGTACACCCTCCCAGCAGTTTTCGACCTCACACTAACGCAGTTTCAAAAAACACGCGCACCACATGAGCATATATCACAAGAATACCTTGCATTAAAAGAAAAATATAAAAATTGCATTGCATTTTTTACAGACGGCTCAAAAACTAAAGACTATGTTGGCAGTGCAATAGTACAAAATAACACAGAGAAAATAACACGACTACCCCAGTGTGCATCAGTTTTTACAGCCGAATGCTACGCTGTCTGTGTTGCTGTGGAGAAAATATTGGATAAGAACATCAAAAACAGCATCATCTACACAGATTCATTAAGCGTCATCAGTGCAATAAACTCGAAAAATGCTGTTCAACCACTGATAGGAAACATTATACACAACATAGTAAATATCACAAGAAGAAAACATACTATCAAATTCTGCTGGGTACCCAGTCATGTTGGGATAAAGGGTAATGAACGAGCAGATATATGCGCAGCAAGTGCGAAAAATTTACAAATAAAGCAAATCAACATGCCACACAGAGACGGAATGAAGTTAGTACGTACGAAATTGCGAGCTAAATGGCAGGCTGATTGGGAAAGCGAAGCAGAGAACAAGCTTCACTCCATAAAGCCCATATTAGGAGAATGGCAATCATGTGAACATCAGAAATGTTTCATTGAGGTAATTTTATGTCGTCTGCGCATAGGCCATACACACATAACACATAACTTCCTACTAACGAAAAAAGACAAACCTGTATGTGAAATGTGTGGACATGAGCTAACAGTAAATCATATTTTAATCTCATGCTCACAACTCGAGGAGCACAGGAAAAAATATTTTACTGTATTTTACAAAGAATACATCCCATTTCATCCCGCATTGCTTTTAGGCCAAGAAGCACTTGTTGATTTTTCACTTGTTTACGGATTTTTAAAGGAAGCCAATGTTTTAAACCAAATCTGAGCATCATTACTGTAGCCACTTGATCGTCTAACCTTGCGGTTGGCGCATGATAGCCACAGTTGCTTATGCGCCATAAAACTCCATATAGCTAACTAACTTAAAAACACTGTTTTTTTTTTTTTATCTTCTTGCGGAATGTGCATGGTGTCGTTCTTTATGATGCGTTCGCTGTTGCTTTCGAGCACGTGTTCGCACTCTCTCTCGCGCGTGCTTTCAATAGCCGCGTTTGTTTTGCCGGACTGATTTTGGGTGACCGGTTGGCTCGCCGCGTATATAAAATGTCTCTAAGCATGCTTCTATATGGAGCACGTTAGGCAAGTGGATGGTGAACAAAAAATAATAATAATTTGTCCGAGGAGCTGATGAAAGGTGAGGGTTCTACGTCGGATACGCTCTGTTATCACTGCTGTCACCTCAGTGCTGACAAGTGGCGCAATGAAAGGAAGTATCTTCAGTAACAGCCTTTTGTGTACTGTTCCTTGCCTGTCCAATATGGGATTGTAACTTTTCTCACTTTACTGACAGTGAACAGAAAGGAAGTTTCTATCCTTCACTGCTGCGTCTGCGCTGTATCAGTCATAAGTTTGCTCGAACCGTTTAAGCGTAGTACACAATCGCATGTATAGTGCTCCGAGGCCGCGCGAAAGGCGCGGCCAACACTCAGGGACAGGGGATGTTCGTGATTACAGAGCTTTAGTACAGTGTACTAAAATATTCTAGTACACTACAGCTCTAGGTACGCCAGCTAGCACTCACCTAGCCAGCTGACGCCTAGAAGCGCCGCTCGCGGCAAGCCGGGTTGACAGGAGAGGAGGTTAGACGCCCGCCGGGTTTGCAGGGGTTGGGGTTGCCACATTTGCGGCCGACGCGTTGCCTACGAAACACGGCAGGTCGCGAGCGCTTGTGTACCGTTCGCTGGGCGAGAGACAGACAGCGACCGACAGGCTCGCACGGAGAGCTCCCTCGACAACGTAAGAGGCTGTGTACCGAGTGGCGCCGCTTTTGTGTTGCTCGACCTCCGCGGCAGCGTGTGCGCGGTGCTTGACCCCTTCTAACAGGGCACAATAAATGCCTTTGACATGTGCGTGCATAAACGCTTCAAAAATAACATAGTAGCAACGCATCGGTGACGCGCGAGCCTTGCCGGGGCCCAAAATAGGACTGCTCCAGACGCCGTCTGACGTTGCCCGCAGCAATTGCGCGACGGCGGCGATGGCGGTGGAGTTTTATCGCTTACGACAGCGGGTCGTTTCCTCTGTCAGTCTGATCTCACGACGTTATTTTCCGCGAACTCTAGTCAGGTTTAACAAGCCAGTAGTGAGCGGCTATCGCGTGTACAACGCAAGCGCAAGAAATGGATCCTCCTGCATGCGGTTTCACCTATCCGCATGAACAACCCGTGGAAAGCAAACGTGTTCCGTTTCACACTGTGCTAAACTGCTTCAAATTTCTCATTTTTAAGTTCTCTGAGAGAAACTCGTACTCTGGCGTTTTCTCCGTTCGAAACGTCTAGTTTTGTAGGACACGAATGGTTCCTGCACGAGTTATTTGCACTGCGGTGCATATTGTGCCAGTGCTTGCTTCTTCAAAATGATTCAGTTATTGACTAGCGTGTATTTATGGTCTTTTATTGTTAGCCAGAGAGGGCGTTTTTTATTTGAACTAATTTCAATGTAATTAGTTACGAAAATACTTTTTTTGCGTATAACAAGGTTTGATGCATAGCACCGTCTGCGTGTTACATGTTCCTTCATCACTCATGACGGACACATATTTATACGAGCAAGGCAGGACTGCATCTTTTGATGAATGTCGGGTGCTGCATGCTTTAACAACATTATTTTTTTGGTGCTTAGTAGCATGCCTAAAGCAAGCACATTAAAGCATGCCATTTTGAGGTGTAAATATTCAATCTGCGTTGAAGCGCTTGGCTCATCGATTCTTTATTTACTTGGATAATGCGGTCGTGTGTGACTACGAAATATGCATTGACAATGTCTATGAAGTTAAATAATAGCAACGTGAGGTAAGGGACTGCATTGTCCTGAAGGCTGTTTTTTTTTTCGGTTTTCGGGGGTTTAACGTTCCAAAGCGACTCAGGCTATGAGAGACGCCGTAGTGGAGGGCTCCGGAAATTTCGACGACCTGGCATTCTTTAACGTGCACTGACATCGCACAGCACACGGACGCCTTGCTTTTCGCACCTCTCCAATGTATAAGCCTGCATTTTGAAGTAGTTCTCAACAAAGTAAAATTTGGCGAGTTCAAAGTAGTCTCGTTTGGGCACGTAGGTGGAATATTATACGTAGGTGGAATATATTTTATTCCCGTTACATGTAAAACCTGATGCCTCGCATTGTTGGGCCTCCTCACGAACACGAACAATCGACATGTTTAGACTGAGGAAATGGGTGCCTAGCAAGCGTCAATAAACTGAATCGGCCTTCGATGAACCTATTCCTTATTTGGACTACATATCTGAGCCTCTCTCGTGATCTGTGAAACTAACATAGGCATATAGTTGCAGAGCATGTGCCGTGGGGCTGTCTTGCTATGCGCGTGCTGCTTCAGAATGGCTGCTCTCCGCTCCTCTAACGTCTTCAGTAAGCCTCGAGCTTTGCATCGCAAGGCCGGACTGACGTTAGTTAAGCACGTCGCATCATTAGAGGAGCATACTCAGTGCACAGAATCGAAAGTAGAACAACACTGTGGTATCAGGACGGGGATGGTATCGGAGACAGGGGTTTAGGCTAGAGAACGAAAGTAAAAGCTCGCTTCTCTCTTTCTTTTCTTCAGTGATTCATCAGCAAGCGATTCTGAATTGGCATGGGAAATGGTCTTTGCAGCTGCCACGTTACGTAACCTTTGTAAGAACGCGAGCAAAACCAGACGGAAGGCGGGGAAACTAGCAAGAGACAGGAAATGCTGCGGTGTCGTCGGCGCGAACATGAAGGCGCACGTCTAGTGGAAGCTGGATTTTTTCCAGAAGCACCGTTTTGAAACTGAAGAGGCAGGGTTAGCCATCTTTGTTGAATGCCGTGAAATAGCCGACGGTATATTACCAAGACACGCGGCAAGTTCGCACATTTTTTCCCCCATTCTCCCTGGATAGAGACTAGTCGAAGTGTTTTCAATTCTAAAGTAGGAGGCTTGCGATGAGATCGCCGGCACGCTATACCCACGGTCGCAGGACCCTCGTGTCTCGTCTCCCTCCTACTGGATTCGCAGGAAGTTACAAAAAGATGTCGAATCTGTGCGCTCAGCGCATGGAGGGGAAAATTGAAGCCTGATTTCCAGCAACATGACCCACTCATATTATTTGCTGCGATCACCTCCAGCACGACCGTAACACTTGGTGTACTCTGACAGTTCATGCATTCAGACAGCAGTGCAACCGATTAGAGAATTCTTCTTGTACAGTGTACACTCCGCGTACCAAAGCGCACAGCTCTCAGAACACTGATTTCCATGATTAGGGTGATTCGGCATGTCTGTAGATCACACGGCTCTCTACATATACTGACTCGTCCCATGAGCACAAAGTGATCCCAAGGCGCAAAACAGTTTCTTCTCAACAGGGAGAAAAAATAATAATAATTCTGCATAGTGTCCTCTTTAGGATTTCTGTATGCATTTAAAAGTTCATTGTAACATGTCACAGAAAAATATAGTGTCGCGGCACAGAATAAAAGAATGATTCACAGTACTAGACGCCTCACAGAGGTGCGATTAATCATGAATGGTACAAATATTTTAGCCTGAAGCCAAGTCTTGAAAGGCTGCGTCGATGTGTGCAACAGTAATAACAACAAGAACGTTTTCGCAGCACATTAGCTTAACGCGGTTTTAAAATTTTTGTAAATCTATAATCCATACAATCCCTCACGAGCCAGTCCGGTCGGTGCGAATAGCCAAGGCGAAGGTAAAGGCAATGAGCATCGCCATTAAAAAGGGTGTTCTAGCGATTTTATTTGAAAAAAAAAAAAAAAAAAGATGCAGGTTTAAGTATGGCATAAACCTATATAGTTAGTTACACGAGCGAAAGCAAATCACAGTTCGTGTGTGTTCACGTTAACGTTCCACCATGAATCATAAATTTAGCTTTATAGATATGGAAAGGCGCAGTATCTTTCTCAACTCTCGATGGACACCTGACTGGCTACGCGGCTAAGAATGGCCTTTGTTTGTAGGCGTCTGAGTGTCGTGGCTTGCGCCCGGTCGAGGTCGGGGTGAGGGGCGGGGTATTCTTAGCCCCTACCGACTATCGTTAATTACAAACGGAGAATTCAACCCTGCATGCCGGCACTGCGGTGACGGGACGCAGGCCACTCAAGACCATATACTGTGGGAATGCGCCAGCAATCCCCCTCCAAAGACACTCTTGCCAGCTCCCTCAGCGGAGGAATGGGACAAGCTGTTGGCCAGCCCAAGGAAAACTACGCAACTGGCCCTCGTCACGCGAGCTCAAGAGGTCGCTCCCGACTGGAGGCCACCCTAGACTCGCCCCAGCCCGAAATAATTCCTTTCATTTCGTGGCAATAAAAGTTGTTACCACCACCACTGGCTACGCGGCGCAGTTTCAAGGTCATGTTTTCAACAAGGCGCAGTGTCTCTCACTTCTTGGCGGACACCCGACTAAGCTTGCTCCGCGCGCGAAGGCTCGTCCCACTTTAACCTCTTTAATTTTGCCAAGCCCTTCAAGTCATTCGTAATATAAATGTAAAATGGTTTACAGGGAATGAAAGGCGCAGTATCGGTCACAAGCTCTGCTAGGACTTATTTATTTATAGGAAGGGAACGGCGCGGTAACTGTCTCACTTGTTTTCTGTGCACACCGCAACCGCGCCGTAATGGAAGGGAGGAAGGTGGGAGTGAAAGTGGAAAGAGAGAAAGAGGAGCCGTAGTGGAGGGCTACGGAGTAATTTCGACCACCTGGGGATCTTTAACGTGCGCTGACATCGCACAGCACACGGACGCCTCTTCATTTCGCCTCCATCGAAACGCAGCCGCCGAGGTCGGGTTCGAACCCGGGTACTCCGGCACACTAGTCGGGCACCTTAACCGGGCCGTTAGGGAAGTGAGGAAGGTGGGAGTGAAGGAAGAAAGGGGAAAAGATGTGCCGTAATGGAGGGCCATACGATGTAATTTCGACCACCTGGAATGAATGAATGAAAACTTTATTTCCACCGAAAAGGAGCCCTTCATCTCCCGCCCCCGGCACGCAGGCCACGTAGCGGGTCAGGAGGGCCCCGCAGGCTGAGGTCAGGTGAGGTTACAAGCACTCTTCACGGCCTCAGCCGCCAGGCGGGTCGCGTGCCGCTGAACGGTGGGATCTCCGCTCCGCAGCCAAACCTCCCAGGCTTCTCTACTATCAATGTTAATGCCGGCGCCTGGGGAATCGGCGCATTGCCATATTATATGATCTAGCGTGCCTTTTTGTCCGCAATTTTTAAATTTAGAATCTTCTTCCTCCCCGGTCTGTGTTAAAAAAACCCAGACAGGGCAGATGTAGTTATCGGCTTGTAATCGCCTCCAGATGCGTGCTTCATTATTAGTGAGAGACCGATCTGGGGGAGGGTATACTTTTCGATCTAATTTGTAAGATTCTGTGATCTCATTGTATGTGATAGCGCAATCTTTAATTCCCTTGCATTCGGGCTGTTCTACCGCTGCCCGGTGGTAGAGATCTCTGGCCAGCAGGTGCGCAGCTTCGTTGCCAGGGACAGATTCATGTGCTGGTATCCATATGATGGTTGGTTGGTTGGTTTGTGGGGTTTAACGTCCCAAAGCAACTCAGGCTATGAGAGACGCCGTAGTGGAGGACTCCGGAAATTTCGACCACCTGAGGTTCTTTAACGTGCACTGATGGATATGGTTCTAGTAATGGGATTTGTGAGAAGAATCTTTTTGGCCTCCTCTGAGATCCGTCCTTTTGCAAAATTCCAGACAGCCGTTTTGCTGTCGCTGATTATAGTTTTGGCCTGTGTACCAGTGCATGCGAGCGCTATTGCGACCTCTTCAGCTGTACTAATGTCACGGGTGCGTGTTGAGGCCGCAATTTTAGGTGCACCTTCTCCATTTACTACTGCCGAGACAGCTGCTCCATGTCGTCCGCATGATGCGTCTACATAAGCAACTTCATCGACTGCTTTGCGTTTCATCCTTTTAGCGATGGCTTTGGCTCTGTGTTCTCTGCGTTCTTTGTTGTAGTCTGGGTGCTTGTTTCGAAATAAGGGTGGTACCAGTATGTGTTCCCTTATGTTGGGTGGGATAGATGTTTTCGTCTGTGGGCCTCTGTCTGATTGGAGTCCGACCCAGTCTAGGATGGCTCTGCCTGTCTCCGTCTGACTTAGTCTTTCCAGTTGAGAGATTCTGACAGCTTCAGTGAGCTCTTGCCATGTATTATGAATCCCCATTTTCTCCAGCTTCTCTGTTGATGTGGAGACAGGGAGGCCTAGTGCGCGTTTGACGCATTTTCGAATTATGAGGTCGATTTTTTCACGTTCTGGCTTTTTGAGATTGAGAAAAGGTGTGGCATAACATATGCGACTGATGATGTAGGCCTGTGTCATTTTGAGTAGACTACGTTCCTTGAGACCGTGTCCTCTAAGCGCTACTCTTCTGAATATGCCCGTAACTTGGGCTGCGTAGTTCTCCAATTTTTTGATGGTGTTTGTGTTCTGCACTCTTGCTTGGAGGATCATTCCTAGGATTCTAATTTCCTCTACTTGTGGAACCGGGTAGTTTTCAACATTTATCTTTATGTCTGCTTTATTCTTCTTATATTTGGGGTTGTAGATGAATAGTTCTGACTTTTGCGGCGAGCAGGATAGACCGCGTTTCGCAGCGTACTCAACCACCTTATTTGCGGCAGCCTGGAGTTTGCTCTCTATTTCTGCGTCGCTACCTTTATTTATCCAGAGATTTATGTCATCTGCGTACATGCTAAATTTTAAGTCCGGTATTTGCTTTAGTTGTGCTGGTAGCCCCCTCATAGCAATGTTAAATAGAAAGGGAGACAAGACAGAGCCTTGTGGCGTTCCCTTGCTACCCAAGGTGATTGTGTGTGATTTGGCGCTTTGAAAGCTCATGGTGACCTCTCTGTTAGTGAGAAAATCTTTAATATAGTTATAGGTTCTGATTCCAACCCCAACTTCTTGGAGACCTTCGAGCACTGCCTTATGCTTGACATTGTCGAAGGCTTTGGTTAGGTCAAGGCCGAGAATAGTCTTTGTATCTGAAGATTCATGTGTTATGATATCGTATCTAAGTCTGAGCATCACGTCCTGTGTGCTTAGCCCCGGCCTGAAGCCCACCATTTCGTGTGGCCAGAGGTTCTCTTGCTCCATGTATTTGGTAAGTCTCGTCTGAATAACGCGTTCCATTAGCTTTCCCACGCACGAGGTCAGTGATATGGGTCTTAGGTTTTCTAGCTTTGGCGGCTTCCCCGGTTTGGGTATGAGGACTATACTGGCATTTTTCCATGCCTGCGGTGGTTGTCCAGTCTCCCATACCTTATTCATGTATCCTGTCAGGGCTGTGATTGAATCGTCGTCTAGATTTCTGATAATAGTGTTCGTGATACCGTCAGGGCCTGGGGCTGATCTTGTCTTTAATCCAATAATCTCAGCTCGGACTTCAGCCCTGGTAATGGGGGCGTCTAAGTCTAGGTTAGGTTTCCCCTCATATGCTGGTAACGTTTCGGTTTCCGTTTGTCCAATGTAGATTTCGATTAATTTACTCATCAATTGTTCGTCCGAGCCTTCGAAGGCATGCTTAACTTTAGTTTGATTTACGTTGGCTTGTGCTTTAGATTTTTCCGGATCGAGCATGTGTCGTAGAATGTTCCATGTTTTGGAGAGGCTCATGCCTTGTTCCATTTCATCACATCTGCTACACCAGTTTTGTTCATTTAGTTTGATGGCGTATGTCTCCATCTCTTTATTATGTCGAGCTAGTGCTCTCCTAATGTTACGGTTCCATCTTTGTGTTTTTAGGCTTTTCTCTAGGTCCTGTTTCTTGTTCCACATGTTTAGGAGTTTGCTATCGATATTCGGCGGTGCATCTTCGTCTTCTAGAGTGACTGTTGCTTCCTCCACATGTTTCTTTAGCGTTTGTGACCACTTATCGATATCGTCGATTTTCTCAATTCCCTCGGTCTCTCGTATTTGCCTAAATCTTTCCCATTCCGTGATTTTGGGTTGTTTGGGTTTTCTAATTTTGATTCCTTTTCCTAATGTGAGTGCAATAATGAAGTGGTCACTACCTAGGTTTTGCTCGGTGTTTTTCCAGTCCGCTGTACTTACATTCTTGCTTAAGGTGAGGTCGGGGGTGGTGTCCCTGCTGACGCTATTACCCGTGCGTGTGGGTGCATTTGGATCAGTGTGCAGGGTGAGTCCTAGTGTTTGCATGTCTTCCCATAATTGTCTGCCCTTAGGATCCTGCCGATTGTACCCCCATTCCTGATGGGCTGCATTAAAGTCACCGGCTATGATAAGCGGGTTATTTCCTGCGATCTTTAGGGCTTTTCGGAATAGGGCTTGAAACCTAATTTTATTTTGCTTCGGAGTGCTGTATATGTTCAAGAGAAAGATACTCTTTCGGTCTTTTTTTCCGGTGATGATTTCAGTTAAAACTGCTTCTATATCCCGAGATGTGATCTCGTGATTAGTAGCGGCTATGTTTCTCTGGATAAAAGTCGTGACTTTGGATTTTTCGCCCCTATCGCTGCTGTGGCTTTGATATCCAAACAATTTGGTTGGGTTTTTCCCAGTCTCCTGTATCATGATAGCTATGGGTTTGTGGGCAGTTTGTTCTATGTATTGTTGCAATAGCGCTCGCTTTCTCTGGTACCCTCGGCAGTTCCACTGCCAGATCGTGGAGTTGTCTTTCTGATTATGGCTTTTGCCCATGATTGTTACCCATTGTTTCTTCTAGTTTTGCGATTCTGTTACTGGATTCAGAGAAGGCTAGTGATGCTTCCTGCATTTGTTTAGTGAGATTTTGAATCTGCACTTGCATCTGTCCCTGAGCCCCTAGAAGTTGCTGGATTAGCGTGTTAATATTCTCGAGTTGCTTATCAAATTTGCCATTACGTTGTTCAAATTTTCTATTAAGGGTTATAAATGGATCGGTCTCTCCCCCTTTACGCTTCTGGGGTGGCGGCCGGGTGAATTCCAAGTTCATACAGTTTGATTCCTCTGAAGTAGAATTAGTAGTAATTGAATCTGTGGTTTTTGGTACCTCATGTGATTGATTTGCAGGCGGGCTGTTAGCCGTGGGCTTTTCGGTGAATTTAGATTTAAGTTTTTGAATTTCGCGACTCATTTGTTTGATCATCTCTCTAAGTTCTGCGTTTTCCCCTCTGAGTTTTTCCATCTCTCTATTTTCAGCCTGGGAGGTTTTGCTAACGAAGCTTACCGTCTTGTTGTCTGCTGACTTGAGTTGGCCCCATGGATTCTTAGGATCTCTGGGAGGCAGGCCAGGTCCTCGTCCCTGGCTCGTGTCCCGGGATTTCGAGGTCTCTCTGGTTCTCGAGCTTGATCTTGATCTCGATCGGGTCCCCGACCGTGAGTCCGTGTTTGCCCGGTTCCTTCCTCGGGGTTCTCGTCCCCGGTGCTCTTGTTCCGAAGAGTAGAGGATGGATCCCTGGCTTCCTGAAGTTGATTGCAGTTGTTGTTTTTCTAGCCTTTTCTCCCACATTTTCTTCTTTGAGAGGTAGGGCATCCTGTATATTTCGCGGCATTTGTTGTCTCCTAGGACATGGTCTTTGCCGCAGAGTTGACACTTAGGTTCACATGTGTGTTCAGCGCCTGGATGTTCCAAGCCACAGCTGCGACACTTCACGTTGGTTGGGTCTGGGCATACATCGGCTCTGTGTCCCAGCCTGCCGCATGTTGTGCAGACTTCGTACTTCTTCTTATACAAGTAGCACCTCATATTGATTCCCTGGAAATTGAGCCATTTCGGCACAAACCAGTCTTCGAAAAGTATCAGAATGGTTTTGGATCCCGCTCCCAATCTTCTAATACCGGAGATTTGCGGATTAGTCCCACTCCATTCTATCATTTCTTTAATTTCCTCCGTTGAATATTCGAGTGGTACGTCGTGAACGACACCTTTGCCTCCGTCTTCCGGCATGGCGATGTATGACTTGGCTTCAATTATGTTGGGTCCAATCTTCAGAGCTTGAATTGCTGCGTACTTGTATGTTCTCTCGGTATCCGTGGTAGCGACCAGTATTGATTGCTGAGTAGAGTTTGTGGAGATGATGTCACCCTTCGTGGTCGTCAGATCCAGGCCGGCGGCTTGGATGATAACTCGCGACAAGTTCAATCTTCCTACAATATTGATAATACTGTTAATTCCGCCTCTGGGGCGAATGATGATCTTGTTAGCGGTGCTGGGAATTCGCTCCTGCTGTCGCTCAATCGATTTTTCGGCCAGCTTCCTCCCTTGAGGGGGCTTGGGCTTGGGTAGGCTCAGCGTTCCAACGTTATCGGCTTGGGCGTTGTTGACTGCCACGTCTCGGTTTCTCTTTCTGATGAACCATTGTCCGTTCAAAATATCGCTGGCGGAAGCGTCTCTTCCCTCCACGGTTTCCATCATCTTGCTCGTCTCAAGTCGCGACGCTGCTCCCAGCCTCTTCGGGTAACGCCTAGCGCCCAGCGAGGCTTCGGAGTCGAGCTAGGCCTAGGCCTCGGTCAGAAATTTTTAAAGACTCATAAAATCCAGAAAATTGGGCCTACCGTCGAAAGTCCGGTGTCCCCGTGGTGTTTCAAGGTTCAGGCATCCGTTGGTAACACAGGATAGAAGGTGAGAAGTCAAATACCGCATTCGCAGATGAACTTTTGCGGAGCGAAACAAAGTGGCGTCCGTCTCCTCCAGCAGCGTCTGAAGTCTCTCCTCGACCACCTGGAGATCTTTAACATGCACTGACATCACACAGCTGACGGACGCCGTTGCATTTCGCCTCCATTTGGTTCAGAAGGTGCAGGTTTAAGCATGGCTGGTACCTAGTTACACGAGCGAAAGAGAGTCAGCATTCGTGTCTGTTTACGCTAGTGTTCCAGCATGCAAAATATGGCGCAGCGAGGCTGCGGAGTGCCCCGCCGTGTACTGTGCCGGAGCAGCCGGGTTCCGAGCGCCAGCTGTTGTGTATCGATGGAGGCGAAACGAAGAGGCGTCCGTGCGCTGTGTAATGTCAATGAACGCTGATGATCCCCAGGAGGTCGAATTACTCCGTAGCCTTCCAATACGGCTCCTCTTTCTCTCTTTTCGCTTTCACACCCACCATCCGGCATGGGGTTCACGCAACCTAAAGGCAGAAATTTCTGGGATAAAATTCAACAACATGGGCTAGTTCTCATTACGGACCCGACGAGGCCGACGAGGAATGGAAATAGCGTATCCCAAGACACGACACCCGATCTAACCTTGGTCAGTAGTGCCAAATGATGCAACACCGAGAAAGATCCAAGTAGCGATCATAAGATTCTAGAGATCGTTGTTGAGAATTGCCCACCAGTAATCAGTAAGAGGAGAGTTGAGTCTACAGATTGGGATGCCTTTAGAAGTATCAGGTCAGGACAGGATCCGATATGTGATATTAACGAATTGAGTAAAGGGGTTATTTAATCTGTTCAGGACGCTACCGAAGAGATTGAGCGTGAAGGTGATCAAAAAGTCATCGATAGACATATCATGAGCTTAGGGAAGAATAAGAAAGAATTGAAGCGAAGGATCAGTCAGAGAAGAGGTGACAGGAATCTCCGAAAACAACTTGCAGCATTGAACAATAAAATTGAGGAACATGCATTGGACTCATCAAGCAAAATTGAGGTAACATTTGCGACCAAATGGATTGGAAAATTGGCTGTGCCGGAACATGGCAGCTACTCCGACATCTATTAGATCCACAGAAAACAAAGTCGGAACCTCGACAGCAGCTTCAAAATCTTGTGCACAAATATGAAAGTCCGACAGAAAAACTGATAGCCGAGGTTAGGGATCGATACCTCAGCTGTTCTGGAGTTGAGTCTCCCGGACTACGCGGGCTTGGAAAACCCGGATTTAGACAGCCCCATCACAGTCGGGGAAGTGAGGGCTGAAATTAACCGCCTCAGAACCAAAACAGCTGCCGGACCGGACAAAATCAGCAGCAGAATGTTCAAAAATGTTGACGATGGTTCCTTCGAAATCTTGCGATCTATATGCAAGAATGCTGAGACAAAGGACAGATACCGCAAGCGTGAAAAGCTGCGAACTTGGTCTTCATTCCGAAGCCAGGGAAGAAGCTCAGCTTTGAGTACCCCAGGCCCAGTTCCATCACATCTTGTGTTGGAAAATTGATGAAGCCTGTCACCCAATCTAGATTGAATAGATTCATAGAAAATTAAAACCTTTATGCTGATACCATGATACATGATAGACTTCAGATAAAACCTATCGGCGTGCGATGTCATGCTACAGCTTAAAGAGCAGGTTATCGATAGAAACACTGTTGATACTAGGGTCATCGTGGGACTTTGCGTCGCTAAAACATTTGATAATGTTAAACACGTAGCCATACTTAGAACCGTAGTGCGCTAAATGTTGGCGTCAAGACATAAAACTACGTAAGGCACTTCCTTTCAAATCGGACTACAATCATCAGTCTGGGTGGACAGCCACTCGAAAACATTGAATTAGGGAACAGAGGAACGCCGCAAGGGTCCGTCTTTTATCCGACCCTGTTTAATGTAGCAATGATTGGACTCCCGGGGCAGCTGGATGGAATCACAAACCTGCATCACGCCATTATGCGGACGATTTGACGCTGTGGGTGAATAGGGGTAGTGATGGACAAGTTGAAAGCACACCTCACAAGGCTATAGATATAATAGAGAAATATCTCGAGCCGATTCAATAAAGGACGTTCAATCAATCGAGCCGATCGAATTAAAATGCTGGGCAGAAAAATCAGAGGCTCTATCTGTCACCTCAAAAAAAAAAAAAAAAAAAGGAAAAGGAACACTCCCTCTTGCAATAGCTATGATATTGTTTTACGAGTGAATGGCAACACCATTCCTGCTGTAGAGAGCATTAGAGTGCTAGGGCTGCGCATACAAGCAAATGGTAAAACCACTGAAGCTATGATGAGATTTGAAGCGAGTACCAGGCAGACGTGCCGGCTACTCAAGCGCATCTCTAACAAGCATGCGGAGATCAAGGAGGCAAGTCTTTTGAGATTAGTTCAGGCTGTCGTCATACTATACGTTGCCCCCTATTTCAAACTGACCAAAGCAGAAAAAGACAAAATGACCTAGAGCAACTATGAATATACTCAAAATTTCACAGCTGCCAAAGAACATGCATCCGGTATTTCACGAAGGCAGACGCAACTGTGAAATTTTGAGTACATGCATCCGGTATTTCACGAAGGCAGACGCAAAGTCTGTACCATAGTGTATATATTTCTTTTATTTTTACCTACCCTTTTCTTTCTCCCTATCACTCACCTCTTTGATTTCCTCTACCTTCTCCTCGCTATCCCTTTATTTCCGCCGCCCCAGTTCAGGTGCTTCAGATATAAGATAGCAGATACCGGGGCTGGCAAACATCTTTTCTTTCCTTTTGTACATACGATAAATAACCACTACAGACGCAAAGACAGGGCTGTGGCTCTACAAGACATATTTGACGGTAGATCCGATGTTCTCTACATGGATGCTGCCGAATACGATAGCAAGGCAGCACACACAGCGGTAGTTGTTCGTGGGAGTGAGGAACTGGCCTTATGCTGCACCGTTAAAAACACAATCGCAACGGAGGCAGAAGGAGTCGCCATTGCTCTAGCAATAACACAAAAGTGTACAAGAGGAGCCGTAGCCCTCCACTAGGGCTCCTCTTTCTCTCTTTTCACTGTCACTCTCACCTTCCTCCCTTCCCTTACGGCGCGGTTCAGGTGTGACAGACTCTGCGTCTTTCCCTTCCTGTGAAGCAATTATTATTATTAATAGGAGGATTTGACAGATGTCGTGCACAACTATCGCGCTCGGCATTTCTTTCCATGAGCCTAAAAGATTTTTACCTTAAAAAAGAAAAGCCGTCGAGCGCACGTGAGCCATTGCAATGGCGCTAACTAAACCGGATTTCACGTTTGAACAAATACTACAACATTTTATCGAAATATCTGTCATTGCGCCTGACACCCGCGCTCTCCAACATTGTCGGGCAGCACCAGGCTTGATGCGTGCCCGGTCGACTTTGTGGAACTACATGATCTCGCACTGAAAGACCTCATAACTTAGCAGCGATAGCGCAACCTCGGAGGCATCATACTATCCCTGCGCCAAGAGAAGGCATTTGATAAGCTGTGCCATCAATACCTGTTCAACCAGTTGCATCAAGCCAGAATAGACAAAGAATATGTCCGCATGGTGCGAGCTCCATACGCAGAGCCACGATCGCCAGGGATTATTCAGGGACGAGTCTGTGGGCATTTCTTTGTGGCGAGGAGCGTCAGGCAGGAATGCCCCCTTTCTCCGTTACTGTACACAATAGCGATAGAGCCACTGCTGCAATGCCTCGCCACAGACCCCTCCATCACAAGAACCAAGCTCTCAGCTGGCCCACTAAATTGTGCCCATCTTCGGCTACGCTGAAGATGTGACAATCATTGTCCCAGACGCGTACTCAGCGGAGCGGGTACTGCGAGTTACCAGCAGCTACTGCACTGCGAGCGGGGCGCACCTAAACAAGCGCAAAAGCTTCGCCACGCACTTCAACAGCAGCACTTCTGCAGTCGCAGGCATCCCTGCAGTACGATAAACTAGAATGCTTGGGTCCTTTTTTGACCAGAACGGGCCCTTCACAACTAATTGGGAAGCAACCAAAGACAAACTCGCCAGAAAGGCCTCGGAGTTATGTTTACTACGTTTTCCTCTCACAGCACAGGCAACCATGATCCGTTTCCTCCTTATCACCACAATTAGCTTCACTGCCATCATCCTAAACATGCCCGCAAGTACAAAAAATACCCTGGACAGAGCTATTTTTCGATTCCTGTGGCAAGGCGCTCTATACAAAGTTAAGCGCCCTGTCGTCCGCCAACCAATACATAAAGGAGCCCTCGGCATCGCAGACCTCACGGCCCTGACTATAGCGTTGCACGTCAGATGGACAGCGCGAGCAGTATAGTGAGGCATACCACTTGGTTTGGTTTGGTTTGTGGGGTTTAACGTATCAAAGCGACTAAGGCTATGAGAGACGCCGTAGTGGAGGACTCCGGGAATTTCGACCACCTGGGGTTCTGTAACGTGCACGGACATCGCCCAGCACACGGGCGCCTTGCTTTTCGCCGAGGCCAGGATTCGAACCCGCATCCTTAGGAGCAGTAGTCGAGCGCCGTAAACTACGCCACCCCGGCAGGCGCAACATACCGCTGACAAGGATGTTCGCAACCTACTTCCTGTCAGCCAGGCTCACAGCCTTTACTCGGGGGCCCCTGTCGCATAACCCCCCTCTTGCTGGGACGCCGCTCACTTTTTATCCTATGGTTGCAGAGAATTCGCTACTGCTGAAAAAGTAGTCCGCGGAAGAGCCCCAGTGTGCACAACTGAAGACAGTATTATAACTACTGACTCCACTTCTACCGAACCACCTACATAGAGATCTAATGTCCGCCGAGCGTCCCATGTGGCAATCCATCGCGCACTTCTTGGCTGCGCACCGCGCACCATTCATGTGGTGCTTTCTTGTGGCATATTACCGATCCGCCGCCGAACTTTTGTACCGGCACTCTCTGAATCAATCGAGACATGTCCTTTCTGTGGAGTGGGGGATACCGCAGAACACATTTTCCTTTGGTGTATCCTCCCTACCTAACTCTTGGATCGATTGAAAGAACTGTTTGAGCTACCAGCGATAGTATATCCCACTGTCCAGTATCTCAACCCGCTGCGAAGCACAAACGCAGTTCGTCCTGACTATCGTCGAAATAAATTATTCAATCTGGATCGCAAGATGCCGAGCAGTCTTCAGCGCGAAAACGCCCTGCCTCCTCTAGGTGAAGAAGAAAAATAGGAAGGAGCTGTGGTTCCATCTTGAACGCGAAAAACGCCACCTCGGTAAGAAAAAGTTCTACGAAGAATGGGGACACCCCATGATAATTTTCAAGGAAGGAAATGGAAAGATCGAAGATACTAGAAGATTTGCTTACGTCAGGCTTTGGCCCGCCTGGTTGGCGCGGACGTGGTGCACTGGCACTGCGATCCCGCCCCGGCGGGCATAAGCCAGATTGCATGAGCCACTTCACTGCGAAAAATTCTTACCGTCCCCCTTTCTCTGCCGTTAAACACCAACAATAGTGGAGACTTTATAGCCGCAAACAAAAAACCGTGATAAAGTTTATTGAACGGTTTTGCAAAGTCTATCTGGATAAGAGCTACTTGGCAAATCTCTTCCGATACAGTCTCCAATACCGAATGTGGAGTATAATTATGTGTTTGGACGCTACGGACTATGATACCTCAGACCTGATGGGAGCCTATTAAGTGCGCTACAACTAGCTGCAGACTGTCGCAAAGGACCTTGGCGAAAAGTTTGTAACCTACATTACTCAGGGTAACTGGACGATGTCTCTCTACAGTTTTCAACTGATTAGTATCTGTGCTTTTTAGAATATTTGTAATATACTCGCGCACCGGGAACAGAAAGTGGGAGGCAGAAACAAGACATACGATGCTGGCAATTAAGCGCGAGGCAAGGCGAAAATATTTTCTGGAGTCGCTAGTAATACGATCAAGACCAGGAGATTTCTCACCCTGAAGTTCACAAGTGCCATATTTAATTTCGTCTAAAGTGATAGGCCCCACCGACGCAGTATGCTGCATAATTTGTAATGCTTCCTTCATAAGATCATTAGGCTCCAAGTCGTTTTGAACATTGAATGCACCTTCCCAATTGCCTCCACTCTGGATGTCTTCTGCTCACCAGCACCGACATACACCTCATTTGCACGGTGCTTCGAAGGAGCGCTGTTGTTCATGGCGAATTTCAAGGCAGTCAATGTCCATGAAACAGAATGGAACTCGTCTCTCGCAGCCACACTGGCACCGCATACACTATACTGCCGTACACATAACCCGGCACTGTGGTGCACTCCTCCGGCGATGAAAGTGCATGAACAATATTAGTGTGAACTTGCCATGCCCATGATCTTTGCACACAACGTCGATGCCAGAGTGTCTCAGTAAGGGGGATCTTTAACGCTTTCGCGTTAAAATTTTCCGGTGGCGTCGAGCTTATGAATCCTTTCAACCTTGAAAAATCACGAGCATGCCTATGGCAGGCTGGTAACGCGAGAGTGTCACTACTCTCATGCCGGGAAGAACTAACTGTCCGATGGTTTCGGCGTCGAACATTTTAAACCTCGCAAAAAAGCATGAGCATCCTTTTGGCAGATGATATACTTGGCAGGTCACATGAGTGGGCACCGATTGATGGGTCTCCTACGAAAGTGAAGTATTGCCACAGCCCATTCAACGATTGAAAAACGAACATTAATGCTCCTGTCATTCCGATACATAGGCAACAATATAACCATACAGCAGGTTGTAGAAAAAAAAATAACTCTCAGACTTAATGCAGCATGAATCTCATTGATCATCTGGGAACGCCCTGTTCTGCAGAAAGTCCGGCGTTGTCGGTGTTGTGAGCGATAAGTCATGGCGCTTGCAGGTGGTAGCTGGTAGGCGGTAGCTGGCAGCTGACATGGCCGAACACTAACTGGACGTAGGGTTGCCTGGCCTTACGTTTGGCAGGGGCTGCCAACTTGGGCCTTTCATATGTGAAGCTGATATCAGAACCAGCCTGCCAGGACCGTAGCGTTCACTTTACCGCTAGGCTACGCAGGCACGTCCATACGGCCTAGTTATAGCGGGGCTTTATATGTGGGCTGGTAGCCTAAGCTATGGCATCATAGTTTTAAAGGCGAAGCTTAAGTGTCCCTCATAATTTTTAACCGCTGAATGCACTGCAAATTGTTACATTCTGCACTGTCAAGAGCTCCAAATCGAGGATGACTGAAATCGGCATACCACCAGTAGTCAACACGCCGTCGCACCAGTGCCGCGAGAGTGCTGTGCAGGACGCGGGGAAAGCGGCACAACTGATTTCGTCCTGTAGTCGAGGGTTCGACGGCATACCGTCTGGTCAGGAATTATGTTTTGTTGATCGATTCACTGGTCAGTGACCATGGTCAATGTTAAAACAAATGACGTTTCGGGAGCGCTACGGCTCCCTTGTTCACAATGAACAACCGGCACAATGAAATTTCGTCCTGTGCATTCTCAGCGCGTGCCTGGAACGCATGGTGTCGGGGCAGAGGAAACAAGAAATATGCGCAGCCATGACGCTGTCTTACTGGTCCGAGCAGTATAGAACATAAAACGTTGTAGAATTCGGGATTTTTGTGCAGTAGGCTTTCTTCGCCATACATTTCGTGAAGGGCCTGCGTTATGGGGACACTTATCCGAGCATTCCGACCCACCACCGTTCATATCATGAAGTCTTAGACGATTCAGTGTTATTTATTTATTTTTTTTTTATTTCCTCCGACACTATTCATCATTAGCACTGGGCTATTTACTGACTGTCTGAAATGTGAAACTTTAGTGAATGGCGTTAAGTGTGATGTTTAGGTTTACGTCCCTCCTTGCGTTCCTATTTTTGTCGAGTTTGACTCAAAAAAGAGAGAGAAAAAAAAGCCATGTTCCAATCGTGGCTCTCGGGAAAGCTGATACGCTCAAAGGCAGGGCAAAGGCGGCCTATATGCAGACGGTGGCTTCATATTTATGGCTTCCTCCTTTTTCTGGAAGCTTCTCTTTTGGGCGAAGTTATCTAAAAATAGGCTCCGAAGGACAGTTTTTGCAGGGAAAGTAGGGCAGCCTGGTCTCCCTTCTGCTGCCGCAGATGGGCGTTCGGCACTGGTGCAATTGAAGAGGAGAGCTGCTCCTGTGCCAGTGTGTGGGGTCAACATGAACACGGAAACATTGCGTTTTACAATGATGTCGCTGTTAAATACGTACCACCCGATGTGTTTATGAATGCAGAAACATTGAAAGGGCATCAATGCGACACAAAGAGAGCACGGCTCCAAATTCATTTACACATTTAAATATTATCATAGCCTCCTTTATAAAGGAGGCTATGATATCCAAGAGACCCTCAAATTTTTTTCGTTAGGCTGTAGTTTCACTTTTGAATATACGATGTACACGGAACAAGACAGAACACACACACAAAAAAAGAAAGCGTAGTAGACACCGATAATTACTACAGTACGTTCTGGCTGCATAAAGTCAGCCAGCAATTACATCTATGCGGACCGGGCAATTAAGCATATGGCAGTATAGTAGCAAACTATTCGGACCGGGTAAATTAAGCATATGGCAGTATAGTAGCAAACTAAATCAGGCAAAGCATGCATGTGACACGCTACGAGTTTTTCACTTTTTTTAGTTAAGTAGGCACATTGTGCTTCAGCTTTTCGCCCTATCCTTTTCAGTTTCAGTTACCCTTCTCCACCCAACCGTAAGTTACACCTAGTTAACCTCTCCGTTTTTGTTTCCTTCTCTGTTATTTCCTGTAACATGCAATGAGAGAAGCCAAACTGAAGCTGCCTACGAAACGACGATGTCGCAAGGCGACGCAACAGTAGTGTAGACGATGTTCCTTGATGGCCGAATGACGCTGGATGTCGTCACTGAAAGAAAAGAAGAGAAAGAAAACGCTGACAGAGTTGGTTCTTGCATACCCTGCATGCTGTTAACAGTGTCCTATTGTACCCTGTTTCCTATGCACGAAGGCAGGCCACTCGGAAAGAATCCACGGCACCTCACACCACGGTACAAAGCAGCAACTTTGACCTCTCACTCAGGGACGACTTACGTACATTTTCTGTGATGAGTGAATTAAGCAGCAGTCTGAACGGCCAACACTAAAAGGAGATTCCAGTCGTGCTTCTGCATTCGAGGCTATTTTCCGGAAATACAGCTGGGATTACTACACAGTGGACGAATCCGTCCAATGCGGCTAGACTCTCTCACAGAGGTGCCAGAGGTGCCGGCGCGACGTCGACGCAAGAGAGCGCGCGGCGTCTCATTCCAGACGGTTCCGCACGGGCGCACTGCGCTGCTGTCACGGGCTGGTGCAGCGGGTGGTTGTGGCGCTGTACTCAGCCGCAGCATGCGATAGGAAGCGGAGGTGGAGAAAACATTTTTGTCATCATATTGGCAAAGTGTTGTGGCCGGCCCCTGCGGCACCAGATGTCCGGCAGCTGATGGTGACCTCCGGGGCTCTTGTCCTAACACGGAGTTGCATTGCATATCAGGATTGGAGCACAGCAGTGCCGCCTTCAGCGTGGAGCAGCCAACGTAACAATCTATGCGGACGGCGTTTATGCGTCCTGGTTTCGTGTTCACCAGCCCTAATCGTTACAGAGGACGGCCGCAGAGCTTTCCACCGGGAGCAAGGCTTCCTTTTCAATCCAATCGTAACCGGGAACCTTGAACCTGGTTTTGTGTTTACGCATGCAGCTTATATCTATGTGGGTATAGTTACTATGAATGCTAGTGACAAGATTTAAGTGATAGCTCAGAGCAGAGTTTCCGTCTTGTTTAGCAGTAACAATAAAGCAATGTGTTTAACGGTCACGGCTTGCGCTTATTTCTTGCCGTGGCCTGCATGATAAGATTTAGAACCGATATGGCCGTGCAGTTCGTTTAAACAATCATAGGTACATACATCGAGTGCCATTCTTCATTGGAACGCTCGTCTTTCATCACTTTCAATAATAGGTATCCATGGTTTACGCGCTGACTGCCACATATTCTGATGTACCTGGTGCGCAGGCCGCGCGCATCGATCTGATTGCTTTGCGCACAGGCCCCGATCTATTTCAGTGACATGTAATGTTTTAATGATTTGACTGCAGAGTGCAGATTGCAATGACAGCTATGAATTTTAGGAAGCCTTCATTGTCGTGGTGTCTACAGCCTGATTTTAATTTAGGTTTCTCAATTACTCCTGGTGAAAGTTTGGCAGTAACGTGTGGGCAGCTCTGTAAATGAGGCCAACCGTAAATACGAGAATTTTTCCACTCTTGCCGCGAGGTTAAAAAAAATAATTATCGCACTTAGCGGCACCCACTTTGAAGGTTATCTGGTTTTTCGCCTTCTTCACCAGGAGTGAACGTGGACGTACAGTTTAGAGACCAAGGGTTATAAATGCCACTGTCTCGATGAGAGCATGGGTGTCAGGTCGTTCTATACGCCCTCTTCGCAGATCGAGGAGGAAAACTAGCGACATGGCGGACCAGGAAGAAGAAGGGTCGAGCACTAAGAAGGAGGTGCGCGTGTTCGGCCGTCCCGAACTGGCTTCCAAGGTGGCCATGTTCCAGAAAAAGGCCGAGGAGCACGACCGCCGTCAGAAGGATAACCCCTTCTCGGGCCACTGGGACGGCTCCGCCTCGGCCGCGATGTCCAAGGACGACCCGAGGTAAGACAGCATCTGGATGCACGAGCCTTGAAACCAGGACGAAAAATTGTAGTTTCAACTATCCATTAACCAAGTTTCCCGAGCGTAAGCCGTCGGCTGCAGCCGCAGTTGTTGCTGCGGCTTCGATCTTGGTTCGATTGGCTGCGCTTATAATACTGGTAACATGTTCGTTAT
Organism: Amblyomma maculatum; assembly: GCA_023969395.1. Taxonomy (NCBI): domain Eukaryota; kingdom Metazoa; phylum Arthropoda; class Arachnida; order Ixodida; family Ixodidae; genus Amblyomma; species Amblyomma maculatum. Next base: position 608,196 of record JAJIZL010015622.1, read on the forward strand.
ATCCGAATTCATGTGGTATGCATACAGTGCGTGTAAAAAGAAATGGCTGTAACTTCTCATTTATAGAGCAAGAGTACCCGGATGACAGACAGTGTGGCAACTTGTGCCGATTTGAAGGCGCATGTCCGTGTTCCCATATCCGGATCCTCGTCTTCATTTGTCCATTTTGATTTTCTGTATCCGCCTAATCGAGAAGGAAAGCGTGAGGCTGGTAAGCAGCTTTGTCCCTGGAGGCACACGAAGCAACTGAAAGTTCTCGTATCTATGCGCACGTGGATTCCGACACGCAGGTACGGCCACCCTGAGGAGGGCTCCAAGACTGAGAAGCGGGGAAAACAAGCTGGCAATCTCATCACCAGTGAGGTGCGCGTGCTCTGCGAGAACCTGCACGAGTTTGGCGTCGAACAGCCGGACGGTACCCGAGCAATCACCTTCGGAGAGCTTTTCCAGGTGAGACCTCTTCTGCATGTCCCGGTTCTTTTGGTGCGCACGAGAAAATGCAGGTAGCTCGCAGCATAGGCGGGGCGCCGCTGTAATACTTGGTGCACAAAAAGCCACTGTTTATCATTATTGCTATGAAACAAAGAAACCCTTTGGAGTTGGAACTGTTTGTGTACAAATCCAATGAGCATGAAAATAAGGAACACTTTGCTTACACCAAATTAATTTTTCTATATTTACTGAATCTAAAACACAACAAAGGCATTGGGCAGGTAATAGAAAGCTGCTTAAGGTAAACGAAGCGCACTTTTTACAATAACTCACGTGGAGTCATCCTTGTCCATAGAACAGACTTTTAAGTCGTTCTCGAGCGCGGTCGTTTTCTTGGGGACTGCGAGGCTGCTGCATAGATAGCTGCAGTACCTTCACGGCCGCGCCTGTACGGTAGCCACGACTAGCTAGCCTTCGGGTGCTAGAGAATATTGCCAAAATATTTTCACCACACAACTTGTTAAATAAAGGTTATTTGCGCTGTTGCAGAATTAAGTTCGACGCCTTATTTGTGGAATTTCAGTTTGGCGTTCGCGCTAACTGTGTTGGTGCTCAGCGCGCAGCCGCGCTAATGCTGACGTACCCTACAACCGAGAAAATGTTTTTGAATGATCGCAACCATTACTCTTGTGTATATACGGCTGACATATAATTCCTCTTCCAATGCCCTCTTCATCCTTCCAGCCAGAACGGGCCTGACCAACTAGGCTATGTTGTTGACTGCGTGGTGATGCGCCAGTCACATCAACAAATTATCTCTGTGTGCTCATCTGACTTTCCAAGCTAACGGCAGACAAGTTTTGTTGCGCTTTATTTATAAACACTATCTGTGCTTTTCATATGGTATATGAAGGTTAGCGTCCCAAAGTGGCATCGGCTCTGATGTACGCCGTAATGGAGTGCTCCGAAAATTTCGACCACCTGGGGTTCTTTAATGTGCGCGGACATTGCACACATGGTCGCCTTCAGCTTCGCCTTCATCGATACGCGGCCGTCGCTTCCGGGATCGCGAACCTACGTTCTCAGGCTCAGCAGTCAAGAGCCATAGCCACTGAGCCACCGCGGTGGGGCACAATACCGTCTCGCTTTTCGTATTAAGTCTTGAATAAATATTAACGAAGTAGCCAGCTCTCACGACTTCTGCAACCAGAAGACGAGCATGCGTATATTAAATAAATAAATGAACGCAATACTAACGCGCAACTAAACTTCCTAGAAAAGCATCCTACAGCAGCAGTTCAACGTGGGTTATCCCACCGTGGCCGCCGCGATCGCCTCCGGCGCCGCGCTTCATCGCGGAGGCCACGATCCCACATACTGCGCCACGCGACCCTGCCAAGAGGTGGCGCCACGGTATGTCCTCGCGCCCCTCGCGCCCAATATTTTATTTCGAAGCTGTTGGTATGTGTGAAATGGCTGCGCAGCCGTTTGAGCCAATGCCATAGCATGTAATGAAATCGTGTTTATTTGCCGCGTCTCAGTCAGATACTTACATCAAGACTATACTATACGCTTAACAGTTTTCCATGCCGACCTTGCTCTAAAATACGGAAATAATAATTTGGATTGCAAGTGATCGTGCTTAGATACTCGTAGAGAACGGTAGGAGAAAGCCAAAGACGAGCGACATGGTGACCGAAAAATGCGTTTTGCCTAAGTAACTTTCAGCAAGGAGCTCGCTGATCCGGTTACCTCTCACGCCATGGAGTCGGATCAAAACATCTACATCCCCATGACAAAATAAGAAAGAGCATATGTGCATTTATCACATGTGACGGGCAGTCACTGAAAAAAAAAAAAAAAAAAAAAAAGACGACAGCGCATTTCTGCTTATTGCAGATGATTTCCAGTTCGTGACCTGCATGGTAGACTACCCTCGGATATCGCGTCAGCGAGGAAACAGCGCGCTGCAGATTGCTGTAGTACTCTCTAGAACAGGGAAGAATGCGAGTTGCGATGCACAGCGCACACCTACATGCATATGCTCACAAATACGTATTCTACGTACCCCGCTGGGGTGGCGCAGTGGTTACGGTGCTCGACCACTGTTCCCACGGATGCGGGATCGAATCCCGGCCTCGGCTGCTGCTTTTCGATGGAGGCGAAAAGCAAGGTGCCCTTGTGTGCTGTGCGAGGTCAGTGCACGTTAAAGAACCCCAGGTGGTAAAAATTTCCGGAGTCCTCCACTACGGCGTCTCTCATAGCCTGAGTCGCTTTGGGACGTTAAACTACACAGACCAAACCAAACCAACGACCCGCAGTCCGCGGGCCACGCGCGCCCGATAGATTCCGCCAGGTATCGAGAGTAGGAGCACGCTAGCAGCCTGCGAAATGATGCGGCAAATAGCCTTGAAAAGAGGCTTCTCAACAAATTGCATCAGTCTAAGCGCTGGTCAGCTTCCAAGGGGAGAGACACCAACCTTTGTCCATGTCTCACTGGGCTGAGCAATTTCTTTCCTTTTTTTTTTTTTTCGGGACTGAACCCTATTGCCAAAACGACGCTCTGTCACTGGCATGAGATGGGAAAAATCATTTTGTGCCTCAGTTGCTGGATAGTTTTTTTCTGTCGATGCCATTGGTTAGAGGGCTTCTTTTGACGAATTTCGCCGCTGCATTCCTGACTTGTGACTTAATGCACATGCTAATGACGTCTCTTCCATGATTCTGCACTGATATACATCGACAGAGCGACTGTACCTGTGCGCATCCTTGCCTCATACTTGCCCTATTACCCGCGCACAGCTGTACACGAGCATCTCCAACAAGCTGGTGGGCATCCTGCTGCGCGCGCGCAAGCACGGCCTGGTGGACTTCGAAGGCGAGATGCTGTACCAGCGGCGCGACGATGGCGTCGTCATACGGCTGCTGCGCCCCATCGCCGACATCCACCGCGAGATGGGCTACGACTCGTCGCTGGCGCAGTTGCCCAAAACCACGCCCGTGCTGCTCGGCGGCAAGAAGGCGTAACTTGCCTGTGCCACTATGATCACGATGGTGATGGCCTGGCACACGGTAAAGCCGACAGATTTCTACGTGCGCATTGCTCGGAGTGAAGACTGGCCGAGGTTGTCGCGAATTCTTCCTACAGCACTAAAATAAAGCAAGAAATGCGCTGTCCGAGCACCCTCCCCTGAGTTTTTACATCGCCATTCTGTCTCGTCAATTATAACAGACTTGATGACAAAAAGTGCATTCCTGCCGCGGTACAGTATTTGATGCACTTGACGTGATTTCAACTTCCTCTTCCTGCAGGTGGTAGCAGTCATGCATACCAAAAGACAGGACAGTAAGCGATAAGGAGGTGCCGAATGGCAACCTATGTTGAAGGAAAAAGTGAAAATGAGTGCGCAAAGAGGAGAAAGAAAGGAAATAATGAAATTAAATTAAGGGCATAAATGGCGGACAGAAAAAAGGGCGCGACGACCTGTGGTGCAGCGGTATACCCTCAGGAAGCTCAGTATCTCTTTGCGAGCCTTCAGAACCGATGGTCTCTGGCGCTGATTTGCGAGGAATATGAGGGCGACCAACAAGGTGTTCTATCGAACAACGCTTGAACTGCGCCATTCCTTCTAAAGCGTAGAGCATAACGCGCATTATATGCTCTGTTGTTTAATAATAGCTGCGGCAGCCGCAGGCAGTGCTGTCGGCCATATACTGCTGAGGAATCAGTAATGATCTCCTGAAACTCCTGCGGAAAGCGGCTAATAAATAGAAAGACCACGCCTAGGTTCCGTGCGTGTTTGGCAAAGAGGTGTAGCTCCAATGTGTTTCTGCGTCTTTGGGTTCTTATGAATCTCTGAAAATTCAGAGATTATGCGGGTCTTCGAATTTATTGCCATGTTTTGCTTCCTGGTTAATACAGTGAGAGAGCGTTACGCCTTATTTACAGCGTGTTGCTGTCAATGCCTTCGAACGCGACTGCATTGTTTATTCACAAAATGTTATGAAGGTGTTGATTTTGTGCCGTGTTTCGTTCTTCGTCCGTGTCTTTGCTGCGCTGTAAGTGAAAACCGCGTGATGCTCTTAACACCAGCTCAAAGCGCAAATCCGAAAAATCAGCGATCAGGATGCACTTTTATTTGTGCAACTTAGAGCACGCCGTCAAGTCTCGAGCTGAGCACAGAATAGCTCTTTGGATGGAAGTCGAATTTCGATTTGTAGAGTAAATAATATAGATTACTCGATAAAAATTTTCACGTTACCGCCGAGTTTTATTGATAAAAAAACAAAAAAAAAAAAAACACGTGAGGGTAAACTCAAAGCTCGGGTTGGAATTCTTAAGCTTGGCGCTTAGAGCAGCAAACTGTCTAAATTGGGCAAATGCAGGAGCCTTGTGTTTCGGATTACACAGTACTAGGTGGAGGAGAAAAAATTTTAAAACGTTCCGTAACTTACGCTTAACTTGATTTGTCAGCACTCAGAATGATTAGAATTGGTCGCTTTTATTCTCATAAATAGCGCATGTTTTTTTTTTCTTTCAGACGATTTACTTGACAATAAAGAAGTGAGGTGCTATAAGTAATTTTGGAATCACAGACCTGTAGTCGTGTTCCTGAGTATATTCCAGACACGGATTGAATTGGAACAAGTTTTGGTTTTATGAAGCCGAAACATAGATGGAGATTGAATTGATTTGTCCTTTGCTTGCTTTGAGAACACGTCTTCTGTAGCGCAGTGTTGCTTTTAGAGAGACAGTCCATCCGTTTATCTTCGACTTGCTTCCTCCGCCGTAATGGTATTAAGGGCTGCACCACTGGCACGGCTTCATCTTCCTACCGAAGAGAAAGCTTATATTCAGCTATATTTATCTGATTGTGACCCACACTACCTTGTCTTTTCATTCTAAACGATGATCACGGCGGAGGCGGAAACTTCGCCTCAAGGGCCGCGCTCTGTGACGGCAATTAGGGAAAGCTTGATGAGCTGAACAACCGAGAGCTCGAACGGCACAGCCCTTGCCGTAAAAACGTGGCGCAGGGGCATGAATTCAAGTACCTGTGCACCAAGGGTTTCTGTACACTACGCTTTTCACAATAAGATTGGCGCCGTGAACGAAACGTTAGGCGCCAATGGAGGAGGCGCATTTATATGAAATCAATCTCCTAAAGTGACCTACTATCGCATCGATCGATGTTGAAATTCTAAAAATTTACATTTGCGGTCCCAAATATTTTAGTTATAATTTATTCGCTGATGGTTGTAGGAATTATTTGACCGACTGTTATATCGAAAAAAAAAAAAAAAAAAAAGACTGATCAATTATGTTTCGACATATTTTCCTTATCTTTTTTTTGCCCGCAGCGCAGTAATGCATATGGTGCTGCACCCTTTACAGGGGACAGATGTAGGGACATGGGTGGGTAATGATAGCAAGAATAGGTGCCCGATAAAAATGGAAGAGGAAAAAAATGGCAGGTAAGTAGCAAAGCGGCTTTATGCTGTTGTGCCTCTGTAGCGGAAATCAGCATGCTAAATACATTCGTGTAAAAAAGTGGTGACCATGACACGTTAAGCAACTGTAGAGCTGCACGTGCGAAATGACACGCACCAAGAGCTTGCTACTCGAAGCAGGCTCAATATTGGACCTTGACATGGGGTCTCACAAAATGAGGTCGTTGACCTCTAACCCTACATATAACCATTTTTCGCAGAAGAGTGGAAGTTACGAGCCCAGGATGATTAATCGCAGGATGATGGCTTTGAGAAATACGCGGAGAAACTGTCGTACTCAGGTATCGCTGCAAACATTGACTAAAAAAGAAGGTGAGCTCCTGCTTTGAGCAGTCGGCACCTGGAGGCGCGCGTTTAGTGGCCACTGCCGTGGCTCTTCCTTGTTGGGCAGCTTCCGGTGCTTTAAAGTGGCTGCCTTTTCTGGCGCCTTCGACGTTTTGTGGGATTTCTATAATGAGTTAAAAAAATAACAAAACAGTGCATTTGCGGAGAGTCCATTGCTTAGCGTTTTTCTTGATGCCATAGCAACCCTTTCATTATTCTATGACGGAATGAACAGGCTAATGCGCTGGTAGTGCAAACGGACGGCAACCGGAGGGAAATGTTGTGAATGTGATTATATCTTTTCATTAACGCAAGAGCTTTAAGGGCCCCGTGTCGCAGAAGAGTCGGTGTCAGCGTTGTGACGAAAAACAGCGCCAGCATGCGGCGCCGACAGGAAAAACCGCTATCTTACTGCGGTGCCGCAGTACAGATTGCGTATTACTGTATGCTAATGAATAGCTTTGTCATTAGAAAGCAAATTCACAGAATGCATAGGGGACATTAAAGGCGCTATCACGTCTACCCTTGAGGTGACGCTTGAGCGTCCGCTATTTTTTATTTATTTGTTTATATTAGTACCCAAATGCCCCATTAAAGGGATATTACAAAAGGGAGTGGTTTCGTCCCACTAGATGCTTTCAATGAATGACCTGAAGGATAATGGGTTGGCATGAAGCACGACAACGTTTTGTAAGTCACTCCATTCCTTTGCGGTGCGAGCAAAGGTCATGAAAGATGGGTGGATCTCCGGGCAAGCTAGAGGATAAATTGCCTTCTCTTTGTTTGTGCGACTCGAGATGCGGTAGGCAGGCTGGTAACAAACTTGAGCAAGGGATGAAAGTAAAGCTTATGAGAAAGACACAGGCTTACCATTTTACGATGGATTGTCAAGTTTGTAAGTTAGTGTCACTTGCATGATAGGAGTAGGCCTTGTAGATGAACCTTGCAGCGCGGTTTTGTGTTGCCTCAGGGACAGTAGAAAGGTTAATTTAATCAAGAGTCCCAAAAAGCTCTGGAAGTTTTCAGTTTCGGGCGAATAAATGTTAAATGAGCTATTAACGTCACTGGTAGAGATGCTAGACGTTGGATTAACTGAAAATAACAGAGTATGCATTACGCGTTGTGTATAGTTATGGTTTCCCATCAAGTAAATGCGCAAGTATTTATATGTTGACATAGCAGTGATTTCCGAGTTGAAGGTAAAGCATTTTAAAAAAAGGTTGTAGGTGACGTCAGTGAAAAGATAGCATGGACGTTTGTTTCGTGCGCTTATGCACATTAACCATCTATTAGATCAGGTTATTACGTATTCAGTGTCACATTGAATGCTTTGGGGGTTATTACTGCTGGTTCAAGGGCGGTAAATAACGCAGTAATCGGCAAAAACGCCAACATTGGAACGTAGATTAGTTGTAAACCAAGCATATAAACAAGGAATCGCAATTTTAATTACAAATAAACTCCAAACTCAAATTTTAACACAGCGCACCACAATTATTTCCCTCATTCTAATGCTGCAATTCATAAGGAAAAGCTTATTCGACACATCTCGTAACATGAATTTTGATGTACCTCCAAGACTTCACAACCTTATTAGCCAGTTGGGTTCAAGATGGTCACAAAGGACACGGAAGCTTTTTAAAGCGCAGTTCCTAGGCGCCCGTTTCTGCCCTCAGTGCTGTCGCCATGATTGTCGACGTCGGCGTCGGCCTGTGGGACTACAGACAGGGGGGGGGGGGGGGGAACCAAGGACCCCTCTATCACATTTGAGGCTGGTCAACCTGGGGCGTGCTGGATTCTGCTTGGCCTCCCGTATCTTGGGAGGGTCACCCGGAACACAGGCGGCCCGTAAACTATGGCAAACCACTGTGTTAAGATCTTGCGGGATCCATTTGAAGGAGAATCTCAAGTTTATCCGGGATTGGGCGCCCGGGTGGCCACCGTATTGTAAGACTTGCAGGCTGTGACAAGCTTTGTGAACAGCACTGCTGTGATTGATTGATTTATAGGAAGAAAAAGGCGCGGTAACTGTCTCATTTGTTTTCTGTGGACACCTCAACCGCACCGTAAGGGAAGGGAGGAAGATGGGAGTGAAAGTGGAAAGAGAGAAAGAGGAGCCGTAGTGGAGGGCTACGGGGTAATTTCGACCACCTGGGGATCTTTAACGTGCGCTGACATCGCACAGAATACGGACGCCTCTTCGTTTCGCCTCCATCGAAACGCAGCCGCCGAGGTTGGGTTCGAACCCGGGTACTCCGGCACAGTAGTCGGGCGGCTTACCACTGCACCACCCCGCGGGTGCTTGGAGATTGAGGTGATAGAGGCGAAAGAGGGAAAGTTTGAGGTGTAAGCTGGAAGGCGGAGGAGGAGGGTAGGCGGTTCGACGCCACCGCGGTGACGCGGAGGACGTTGTGAGCGAAAAATCACGAGCATATCATTGGCACGTGAGAGTTGGCATGCCACATGGATTGCGCGTATGTAGGTGACATAGACTGCACCTTGAATGTCCAGCTGCCAGCTCAGCAGGTGACGGTGGGAAGGTGACATAAGAACCAAACCCGGTACCCCTGCTTTACTAAGTCAGACATGCTACACAAGGCCACGCAGGGACATTCGGACGGCTTGGTTAAAGGGAGGCATTATAACTGTGTCAGGTGGCGTTTCGCAAAATGTGACAGCTACGTGAGTTGAAAGGGAATGTGGGACAACGAATAAGAGCGTCATGATTTATCGACTAGGCAAGTGCATGAATTTAAATCTTAAGCAAGGCGATGGAAAATGTTCGCGCAAAAAAGAAACACGCCCACGCGTCGCTCGAGGGGAGGCCGTCGGAACACAGCGGCGGCTGGTGTCATGGAAACTCCTCCTTTATAACAATGATGAACTGGGAAAGGATTGAGTAAGCTCAAACTGCACACACACACACACACACACACACACACGCGACGCGTGGGCGTGTTTCTCTTTTGCGCGAACATTTTCCATCACCTTGCTTAAGACACAAACACACACACACACACAC
>JAJIZL010015622.1:617884-634253 GCA_023969395.1 Amblyomma maculatum
CCAACTGAGCTACATCGGCCGCTGTCCCCCCTGCTACTTTCTTGGGTATTTATGTTGTCTGTATACGAACCTTGAGAGTGTTCACCAGCGCCACCCTCAGCCATAGCGGCGGACCGCTATGGCCACCCGTCCGCCGCTATGGCCACCCGGCCACCCGTCCGCGGCTTCTTTCCTTCACATCTAAGAATATATATATATATATATATATACACACACACAGCTATCAAAACATTTACTACAGCAACTGCACATGTACAGAAGAAACATGTCTCTTAATTTCTTTACCTCAGCATATTCCACAATTAAAATACCCTTAGGGCTGTGCTCAAACTTAGTATAATCGAGTATATTAAGAGACAGCCATTTTTGTTGTTTTCCAAAAACAGTTAATACTCGAGCTTTGGTTGCTCGCTGGAAACCACCTTCTTTTCCCAGTGCGAATGAATAGTTTTGATCTTCAACCAGGCGTTCTTTCTGCTGCGTTTCGGGAATGATGCTCCACCAAGGTGTTTTGTATGTATGGCGAAATGGTCACGAATCATGCGTGTCACTAAAACTGAACTCTGTGGCACAGACGGGGCCCAATGTCTCTTTTTTTTTTTTTTTTTTTTTTTTTCATATCAAAACTGCACCGCTGGTAGCTTTCAACAAAGCAGATTGCCCCACGACACTCCAGCTGCCCTTAGAATAGTTGCTATGGCTATTCGAGCTGCTTCTGACAAAACGTGCGCTCTTCAGGTCAACAGGAAGCTCTTTTTGGCTACTTTCACGTCAAAAACAAAACAAAGCAGAGGGCACTTTTTTCTAGACTCAGTTAAGATGCAACAGAAGTTTCAGACGGCGTCTGTCTCCAAAGAGCGCACACAGGCACTCCTTTTTAGAAACGAAGGGTGGGCGCGTGCGTTTGTGTTTGTGGGCTCATTTTTGTGCACCCACAGTGACGTCAGAGCACGCCAAAGAACAAACTCCCTTTACATGCGTTCTACCCCGATGTCAAATCGGTGGTGCAAAGCCTTCCGCCCTCCAGCGGTCGTCGCGAGGACAATAAACCGAGCCTTTCTTTTATGCACAACTCCACGCGTTGCGTTCACCATAGAGGGAACTTTTTCATTCTCGCTGTAGCTGGCCGCAGCAGCACAAAGCGAATGCTCGTCGCGATTGCGACACGAGAGCACAGTCGCCGAGAGGAAACCATTTGTAGCCATGAAGGGGCTGAGCGCCAAAAAGCTCGGTCGCGGCGCGATGCGGGCAGCAAGCAGTTTTCTGGCATTGAGCGCCGAATCCTGCGCCCGGGAGGGAGAGCGGAGTGAGTCAGGATGAAAAAGAGACGCATATCTATGTTGACGTCCATTGCTGGCTGGAACGAGGGGCAGCGAAAGTCTAAAGACGACCGCCTCGGCGACAGCAGTGGAAGGAAGGCGGCGAAATCTCAAATAGAGCACAGAAAAAGGAGTGGTAGATGTTAAGCCACCATAATTTATTTATATTCAGTTTGTACTGGGGGCTTGATGTTTAGCAGCCTTGGAGGGAAATAGAAACTTGCAATTGTAATCCCTGCGCTGGCAGTGACAAAGCCATATAGTGCCGGTATAGTCACCGCGGATCCGGACTACAAGACTGAAATAACTATAATAATGATATGGGGAGCACATTAGACAGGATCTCTCAGATAATGAATGACAGGTTATCAGTATCCCTCGAAGAAAACTATATAACAGCTGTCTCATCTACGGGGCAGATACCTGGGCGATAACGAAAGGGAAAACATTGAGAACAGCGCATATAGCTACGGAGAGGAAAATGGTAAGTGCAACGTCAGCAGACAGGAATCTGGCAGAGTGGGTCAGGGAACGAACTCGAGTTCCTAACTATATAGCCGAAAGCCAGAAGAAGAAATGGGCATGGACATGACATGTATAGCAAAGGCAAGATGGCCGATGACCACTAATGGTAACAGACTGGATTCCAAGGGAAGATAAGCGTCAGGCATAGGACCGGTTTAATTTGGAGGGATATGGGAAAAGTATTTGGCCTGAAGTGGATGCGTAGTGGGTTTAGGCGCCACCGCGGCAACTTCTGCAGAAATGAATTTTTACCTCTTGCAGAGACTGAGATAGTTGTTGGCCTCGTCTCATATGGTGAATACCCAAAATGGAGATCAGCGAATATTCAGTGACGAGAGTCAAATAAAGTGGTCGTAGAGAAGAAAAAGGTAAATCGGAGGCTGTAAGCACATACATACAAGATAAAAATTAAGGAATTCAAGAAGTTGAAGATAATAACAAATTGCTTGCCTGCTTGCTAGTCTTTTTGGTGCGCCTAGAGAAAAAGTCGTAAACAGGGACGATCACCTCTCTCTTCCTCTCCTCTGCTATTGGATCAGGTTATCTTTTCCATCGTCCAGCATTTTCCTGCCTCACCTTGGTAACACAGATAGCGTATGTCCTCTTACCTACAGGGCCATCTCCAGTCTGCGCATAGGCTTATTGCCTACGTGAGCTTGAACTTGAGTCACCCATTGCTCATGAGCTAAGCCCGGAAAAAGTGGCTAAGCTAATCTGTAACGACCCATAGTGTTGCGATATAGTTTTGCATTAAAATAGAAGCTCAATGAGTTCACCACGTTAGAGTGTACTGAATGTAGTTGCTGCCCCCCCCCCCCCCCTTGTCTTCTCTCTCTCTCTGTACGTGTGTGGTGCTCCAGTGCGACCAAGTTGCAGGAACGATGTGCATGCCAGATAGAGTGGTAGGTTGTTGCGCGCTGCATGAAACAAGGGTACTGCCATGCCGTCGAATATTGGAGTAATGCACACGAAAACAGTGAGCCCTGGACGACCACCACATGGTCTTTGGAGTTCACCTTGAGGACGAGAACAATGCGTTTTGCGCGCGTACTGCGAGCTATCGTTTTGTCATAAATAATGCGCGTAAAACAACTTACGCACGCTTAGTGCACCACACCGCTCAATATGTCTTATCTGGCATGCAGCATATTCTGCAATGACTAGATATTTTTCTGATTATTTGCTCACTACTGTGTTGTGAGCGGGCACAGGTCTGTCGTGAAACGTAGTATATGCACGATGGAAGCGATACACAAGTGGGACAAATTCGAGAAACGCACAATACTTGTTCTTTTTCTCGAGCTGCTGTTTCCACGACTAATTTCTACAAATTTTTCTAAGAAGCAATTGTAGCGGTACTGCTTCAAAAAGTTGGGTGAATATCGGGTTAACCGCGGACGCTATATAGGCATTCGCTGTCTCTTGTTCCCCACTAGAAGCCGCTTTCGGAAAGCAACAAAACGCAGTGAGTACAAAAGGGCTCAGCATTAAAAAGCACACACCTCTCCTTCATTCCTTTCTTTTTCCTATCAACTTCCTAACAACTTGTCCTGGTCTTCGCGTGGCCCACAAGGCACACCTTATAAGCCACTCTTACCACCATACCAGACCGTCTGACACAGGGGTATGGACACATGGCCCACTCCACCGAGAGCTGTTGGCATTCATTGGGGCCCCCCACAGGCCTACATCAATATATTTAAACCCTTAAGCCGGAGGGCAAGCTTGCGCAATAAAAAAAAAAAAAATCCTTTCTTTTTCGGAAGACAACGAAAAGAAAAAGAAATACATGAAGTTGGCAGAAGGTAGGAAGGGTTCCGGAAGGATGTCTGCGGCCTAGTTTCGTCGACTTGCAATTTTGCAGTTTGCGTTTCAGCGGCAGACACAATACCACCGAGTGCATGGAGAGAACCGCAATAGTGCACAGCGTCGTAGTTCAAAAATTATTTACCAGGTAGCGTGTACGTATTTACACAAAGGCAGAAACCTCGTTACGAAGAGTCGTCAGCCTTCGTAAGTAATTCATCCGAATGTTATCTCCCGGAGCTGACGACGAGCGTCTGGAATACCATTAGCTAAAATGACAGGCTGTTTGATCGACGAGGACTGGCCAGTGTGATTCAGCCACACCTGGGCTGTCAACGAAGCATGTTTCGAGGCAGCGCTGATCTTCGGTGCGCCGCGCGTATGCATGTTGCGGCATTGTGCGTCTCGGCACGTGTCGAATTGCTTCCCGCACCTCCTTTGCGCTTTCCGTTCGCGAAGATCTTCAGCCGCGGTCTGGGACAGCGGCAGCGCGCGTCATAGCGCATTCATGACGTTCTGCATACTACTTCCAGGGCTCACACGGCCGTGGGAGACGAAATGAAACGCCAAGAGTGTGAGCCACGCTTTCTTGCATAAGGAATCACCCTTGGCCGTGGCTTTTGCGAGCACACGCATCTTTCACACCGAGACAGTATAGGCGTTCTGACAACAGTAAGAAAAGACAAGAAAAAAAAAAAGAGAAAAGAACGATATATATACCAAAAGCATGTGCACGAAGTGTAGCACCGGGCAATGAAATGATAAAACGCAGACAGCTGTTGTTTTTCGTTATATGCCCTGTTATCGCCTGAATATGCGGAGTGGTCACTTCAGAGATGAGGATGATTGCGTGGAAAAGGCTGAAGCTTGCGAATAAGTAAACAGCTTGACACAGTGATGCAAAACTATCGATAAAATGACCATCGATAGTATAAAAAAACTATCGATAGCACTATCGATAGTAGTATTTATTATGCAATCGATAGTACTATTGATAATGCAATCGAAAGTGTTACTATACAGCGGGGTCTAAAAATGATGTCGTTCGTCTCCTTGGCCTACACTACTCTTTCAAATCTGAACATGGATGTCCCGTCGCGCAGCTAGTCGTTTCATTGGGGCAAACGTCATTTCCGGGGATGGTCCTTGTGGCTCCGAAGGGACGAAAAATCTCTTAGAATGTATATTTTCGTATAGTTGCTGTTCAGCTGCAATAAGCACCATTACTTAGGCAGCCAAAGCGTAATTGCTACTTCTTTCGCCGTATGAATTTACTACTGTTTTACGTGACTGGTCAGCGGCCAGGGGGGAATATGTATATACAAAAATGTCAGATTCCTTCTGTAAATGTCGTGAAAAATGGGATGAGATCTCATTTGTGTACGGGTTTCGTCACTGAACGTGGCAAAATCAGCTCGGATCGAGTTTCGTTAACGAAAGATTCTTATAAATAGAAGTAACACTGCACTGAATACGGAAAAACTGATCAAAGGTTCACAAAGTGTAAGAGCACACACAGTTAACGACGTTCACCAAGAATACTAAAAACGTAACCCTACTATGTTTTTCTCAAGAATAAAATACTATACAAATGTATAATGCATGCAAGCAAACAATCGTTGGCATACCTCGGCGCGAGTGGATGCCAGTTTATGTATCGACGCAAAGGTGCTTCGAAGCAGTTTTCAAACAATATGTTCAGGAGTCGTTGCGACAATCTAACGTTGCTAAGCCAGCTAAGTGGCGAGGGCAGGTAGGCCGAGGAGTGCAGATGGACATCGTCCCGTCGTCACGTCACTTGCTAGAGTCGTAGACATGTACGCAGTACGGCGAGATGGCGGGCATTCGTCTCATAACGCACTAAATTAAACCCTTTTTATAGTTTACCCATTTCTCACTATCCTTTTCAACGTTTAGCGAACGTCAACGTATTCCTGACATAACAGCTAGCGAGGTCGCTTGAAAGTTTTGTTTCTATGTTCAAAAAGCAGCTCTTGAAACAATGAAACATTGCAGCACCACATGACATGCGCCACCGATGTTGCTTTCTCTGCTTGTTCTGTACATGCGCGGACGGATTCAGTTTAGTTTTGCTTGCACAGAAAAGGGACTACTCGAGCGTTTCGATACAAGCCTGCTTGCGTCGCTGCTCCGTCGAGTCGGGGCATGCCCCCGTAGTCGCGACGGCGCGAGTTGTAGACACAGGTTTCTGCGGCTTTCATATGTCCGTAATCCAACTCCCAGGATTGAAACAGGTGAAGCGCAATTTACCTGTCGGGTCTATCGTGTACGCCTGCATGCCCCTTGCCGGTGAGTTGACATGTATCGGTGCAATTCATTGGGTTTCTTCGTTCGCACAGACAGAGGAACCGCGGCTGCTTTGGTTTAAAAGGGTAAATGAATTGGTAGCATATCTCACTTTTAACGTATTTTGACCCGCCGGGGTGGCGCAGTGGTTAGGGCGCTCGACTAGTGTTCCCAAGGACGCGGGATCGAATCCCGGCCTCGGCGGCCGCTCTTCGATGGACGCGAAAACCAAGGCGACCGTGTGCTGTGCGATGTCAGTGCACGTTAAAGAACCACAGGTTTTCCGGAGCCCTCCACTACGGCGTCCTTCATAGCCTGAGTCGCTTTGGGACGCTAAAGCCACCAAAAACCTTTTAGCGTATTTTTGTTTTCGCTTGCCTATAACGATACATTGCAATTCCGGTATAAGGCTCCCAGCAGCGGACTTTCTGCCTGTTAAGGCGGGGGGCTTGGGCCTTGTGCATCTCTTTTTGCGACAGGTTGTCTCGCGTTTTTTTTTCCTTCGTGATCAAAACGACAAATTCTTGAGGACGGTCATGCAAGTACGACTGTGTAAAATGCTTCCAGAATACGTTGTCTGTTCTGGTGAGAATATGAGTGGCGCTTTAAAAGGGTACATGCGCGAAGTTGTCTTGTCTTTCAGAATGTTGCATGCGCGTTTTTCAATGGAATACTTGAGCAAAGTGTGTAAGAAGAAGCTGTACAAAGATCTTCTGGATGTGATGATACCGTTGCCGATTTACCGTGCACCACACCGTGGAGGCCCCGGACAGGATGTCTTAAAGCGTGTGAAAAAGATGCCAGTTAGGCCTTCAGTTAAAACGTTCTTCTTTAAGCTACATTCCAACACATTACCTGTTAAAACCTGGTTACATGAAAGAGGCTTATTCGTTCCCTGGACAACAGACTGTCTCCTTTGCAAAAAACCAGAGACAATCGAGCACGTCTTTCTGGATTGCTGGGACCCAGTCTTTCACTGGGATGTTCTCCAGAGAACACTAAAGAAAGACCTTCCGTTAGATCCGTATGGCATACGGTTCCTTCCAGTCGAGAGTGAGGGTATTCCTTTGGATTTAGTCATGGTCCTGAGCCTCCACAGCCTGTGGAAAACAAGGATGCAGGTGCAACATGCAGATGTCAACACGCGTTCTGTACGCGAGAACTTTATCGAGAGTGTGCTGCTCCTTAGAGAAACGTATCGGGTGCTTTCTGATCCACCTGACTGGATCAGTGTGCTTGATGAACTGGCTGTCCTCAAAAAATTTTAAACCTTTCGTGACAGCCGAAGTCTGGTTGTTGCGAGTTTTACCATTATCGTGGATCTTTTTTGAATTGATGTGAACTGAAAACAGGCAATAAAGAAAAAAAAAAAAAAAAAAAAGGTATACGTGCAGCGCATTCAGAGACTACATTCATTTTTTTTTTTATAAAAGCGAAAGTATTACCAACCTCACTATTCGAAAGAGACATCGGCGGCGTTGCCCTTTCCGAGATGTGCGTCGTCAGAAGCAAAGAAGTCGGCGGTCGCATGTGGAAGGCGCTTCACGTGTCCGATGAGCGAGCGGCGCATAACTGGTAGGAACCAAATGGCTCGAATCTCTCTCCTGGCGGCCAGCAGACCGGCGCCAACGCGTTGCCTCTTCCCCACGTTCTATGCAGGCCGTGGTGGTCCTTGCGCGCGCGGCGGCGCGTCCTCTACAGGCGCAATGCCGGGTCGACATGCGTGATATTTTGAAAAAACGCGTACATCTTTACAGATTCCAGAGAATGAGAGCTTGCATAAGCTCGGAGTGGCGGCCGTGCTTTCGGATTATCACAAGACCCTCGGATACAGTAAAAGCATAAAAATAAAATTACGAGGGACTTAAGCAACTAAAGTAGTGAAAGGTGAAAGCCTGAGTGCCGCATTCGACTACGCAACTGGCACTAATTATTAATTAATTATAATTGGTTATGAATTATTTATTGGGAAGGTAATGATCAATTATCTAATATTTTAATAATTATCTATTACTTAACTAATAAAATACCTACTTGGTCATTAATTAGTAATTGATCATTAATTGATATATAACCATATAAGGCACGCATTCGTACATACGGTGGTGGTGCTGTGCGATTGGTCGAGACCTCTATGACGTCATGCCGCCACGGCCAATCAGAGCCGCCGCAAAACCGGGACATATTCTGTCCACGACAGCATGAGCCATTAGAGGCTTTGGTTTAAAAATAGTGCTATATTATTCGGCGTACGACATATTACGCGATAGTGCACTGGCTTCACTGGGCCGAAAAGCCGTCGCCGTATTCCTGAATCGCCGGGGAAAAACTTCGAATCGTTCCAAACGTGCCGGCAAAATTACGCACTTGACTTCATGTCAAACTATGGCGCAACCGTTATTTGTGCAGCGTTTCTCTTCTTATTTAGCAACTATCTGCTAGTCAGGCTAAAGGCTAGTTTGCAATAGATATTCAAGCCGACGACATTATGTACTGTCAATTGTATGCCGTTAAGTGCAAGTGTAGACGTGCACCGAGTAGTGAGACTGACCTTGCCCCAAAAACCAACTAAGATCCCCAGGTGGTCGAAATTACTCCGTAGCCCTCCACTACGGCTCCTCTTTCTCTCTTTCCACTTTCATTCCCACCTTCCTCCCTTCCCTTACGGCGCGGTTCGGGTGTCCACAGAGCAAGTGTGACAGTTACTGCGCCTTTCCCTTCCTGTGAACCAATTTAACTAACTTTAAACAAACAAACAAACAAACAAACATTCGTGGAATGAAGAGGCGGCGTTAAAGGCGCTATCGAATCTACTATTAAGACGAAGTTTGAGCGTCCCCCTAATTTTTGCTGAATCTACTCTCGAAACTAAAGCGCCATTCTGAGCCTTATGCTCGGCGTATTCACGCTTTTGCTAGCGTCTTGTGTGGCGCAACGCGCAATGCGTGTGCACATGTGTGTCCGAATCCTCAATTGCGCGCCTGATGGCAATACGGCGGACGCAGTCTCACTTGCTGGCCGAAATGGGCCGGCTTGAGCGACAATTTCCGTTCACTATAGGCTCTTATACCCCCCCCCCCCACACACACACACACACACATACACACACTTAGAAGGGACCAAGCGTTTTGAGCAACCTCAATGCTTCCAAACTACACACAGAATTAGCGCAAGATAGCTCCCTGTTTGCGTCAGGTTACGTTTGTTATAAATGGCGCGACGCCATACAGCGCATTGCAAAATGGCTCGCCGTTCGGAACCAAGTTCAGCTTGAAGCAAGTTGCTTCCCTCACAATTCAATAGCACGAAACAAAGAACGCGAATACTCCGAAATGACAGAAACGGAGGGCAAACAACATCATAATGTTAAAGATCACTAGGTGGTCGAAATTACTCCGCAGCCCTCCACTACGACTCTCCTTTCTCTCTTTCCACTTTCACTCCCATATTCCTCCTTTCATTACGGCGCGGTTCAGGTGTCCACAGCGCAACTGTGACAGATATTGCAGCTTTCCCTTCCTGTGAACCATGCTATTAACGTCATATGGAAGTTTCCTAATAAAACGCAAGACAAATGCGAGACGAGCGTTTGTGACGCGGCAAGCACCATCGGTTCCGGCGAGATTGCTCATGATGACATCAAGTGCGAGACGAGGCTTCCCCTGATGGGGCTGGGACAGGTGGGTCACCGCCGCTTGCGGTGGGGGCTGGCCTGCCACTGAATTTTTGTCTCTTGAAGACCGTAATTGCACCCGCCACCGCTTCGGTGGTGGCGGACGACGGCTGTTGTTGCGGCGCGCGTCTTTCTCTTCCTCTTCTTCTTTCTTACTCCTCTATTTTCTCTTCTGTCTGCACGAGGCAGCGGAGGTGGCTCAGCTACAGAGCCAGTAGCAGGCCCGTGCATTTTCTTTTCTTTCTTCCTACAGCCACAACAACAACAACGTTTGTGACGTGGCAAGCAAGCACCATCGTTTCCAGCGAGATTGCTCATGCGTTCTGTTGATGACATCATGGACGCCGATTCGCTCGCCTCTTTTTGACGTTAGTGGGCGAGCGCGTCTTGCCACCTAAAAATGTAAAAGGCATGCGGTGCCATCTGCGGTGCTTCGCACGCATTCGCTTACCAAAAAGATCCTTCCATTAGAGCCTGCTGTACCAGATGTTTGGGCCAGTGAAGCAATGCCCTCCCATCGAGCCTTTACCGGCCACGCACTAATAACGCACAAATACACGCAAGGGTATCACGGCCTGGACCGCTTGTGGACAACTTTCCAAGGTAATGCGACAGATAGAGTCGTCAATAAAAAAGAAACAAGGCGCGAGCGCCGGAATGACAAAGTGTGGCGCTGGGGTGAGGAACGCGCTTGAATTACTAAGAATGCGCCAGTTACTAAATTGCCGGGTCAGTATCAGTGGGGATTCAGCAGACTGTCAGAGCACAAGTTTTTTTTTTTACTTTCACCCTTTCGTTATTCTGTTTTTGAATGCACGATTGATCCTGAGATGACGGCTTGTTCTCTGTTTGGGCGTTATTTTTTCGAGCTGTTGGCTTCAGCCACACTGTGGAAGAATGACTATAAAAAAAAAGGGAGGATACTTACCGGAAGACACTTCGACACTCGTGCAGAGGGGAGCTTGATCAATGTTGCCTTACGTCGTCTTCTTTCTCCCTCTCCATTCCCACCTCCTTTTTCTGTAAACATGGGAACTGTCCGGGATCGCGAACCGTAGCGCCGTGCGGCGAGTTATCACCGCTCTGGTCACTCGTGCTTATATTTGTTCTTCTCAGCTGCACCAACACCGACAGGAAAAGTTCGGAATGTATTACAGATGCATACTCTCTCATTGCACGTGCGTGCCCTCGAAATGAGGTTGCAATGGTCCCAAAAAGTTACGTTACATTAGCGTGTTCTAGCTCACTATGCCGGAAGCTTGCTGCAATGAGCGGATCAGCATAATGGGTAGGAAATAAGAAAAATAATTATCTGTGTCTATGTTTGTCTCTGTGTCTGCGTGCATTGCGTGTGTGCGCACGCGCGTGCGTGCATGCGTGCGCCATACCTAGTAATAAGGAAACAATATCAGTCATGCTGATGTCAACTGCCCAGAGTGTCCAGTACTTTTGCTTCCCCCTGCTCTTCTTAAAAGGCGATAAAAAATAAAAGTTGCACCGGCCGAGTGTTTCCTACAAAATTTCTCATAGAATGCGGAACAGGAAGGTGTCAGCGGGAGGTGGGGTGCCGGGTTCTAGAAGGTGCGGCCCCACTCACTTTGCAGCGTAAAAAAAAAAAAAAAAAAAACGCTCGTAATTTAGCCGAATGAGTTAACAGTTAGCTTCTACGCGCATACTAATCGCATGATTGTACGTTTTCCTTCTTACGGTATGCCCCTGAAATTGCAAAAAAAAAAAAAAAAAAAAAAACACGATAAGAAGACATTCGTATGCGCCATTTCTGACGAGCGTGAGGTAATTCGTCTAGTACTCTTCTCGACGCGCAGAAACCTGGAGTGAAGCGGCAAAACGTTTATCGGTTGACTGCGCTGTACGCCGAAGCCCGTGCGAAGGAGTTCACGTCTGGCATCAAAATAAAATATTCCACTCTGCGATTAACCACTACCACCACTGTCATTACAATTGTCATCATGTGACCAAACACAACACCTGTAGGGTAGTATTCTGCATGCTCTGAATTTAGCTAGCTGCGTCGTAGTTTCGTGCTCGCTTGATGTTTTTTTTCTTTTTCGCGATAGTAATAGTGTCACAAAGCGAAAATGCCAGCGTATGTCTGTCGCATGTCTCGGAGAGTGGAGCCTCCATTCTCCGAAAGCAGAGTCCTGGATCCATATCCCATCCACAGACCGCCATCCTTAATCCTCCTCCATCTCCCCTCCGCCCACCTCACTTCCAGAGACACCATCCACCGAACTCTAGCCTACAGAAACTCCACCCACAACCAACCATTCGAAGACACAGTATGGGAACCCAGCTCTCCTCTAAAACCCACTTCCTCTGCCCACCCACCTTCGACCCACAATCGACCTTCACGTGGAGGAAATTTCTGTAACTTGTGTGAAGTCTTGGCGTAAAGTAAAGGCATTCATAGAAAGAGAGTATCAGTGTATGATCATCGAGGGTAAATTGAACTGCTTTGGCAGAATCATGGCAATAAGACGTCCGTTTGTCCAGTAAATCTTTTCCAAATGTTTGTATTCATCGCTTCTTGCCTGGTTCTGAATTTTTGCACCATTTACACAGCATCCACACTTCGACCCCTTAGACAAGTTATAGAAGAATATATTAAGTTCAAACACACGCACGCACGCACGCACGCACGCGCGCGCGCGCACACACACACACACACACACGCGCGCGCTTTCTTGTTTTCAATGAAATTTTAATACATGGTGGGCAAATGCCTCGACACAAAGGAACGAACCTTAGTTTTGCAAGATACTGCAGTAGTTCTCTAGCAAAAAAAAAAAAAAATCTCGCATATACCTTGAGGTAGAAAACAATGTTTTGGGCATTTAAAAAAATTGCAAGTTTGGAGCCCTTGTGCTTTCACACTAAAATTTTGTCGAGCATTATTTTTTATTCAATAAATCTACGCAACTTGTGCTTTAAGGAGAGCTATTAAAAACATTATTTTCTTGCCGCATGTGTTTTAGTTAAAGATCACAGACTTTGCTCCAGAAGCAACGCGCTGCAGAAAATTCGCTTTTCAATCCTACATTCTAGCACAAACAATGAAGTTTTTGTCCCTAAAACTCTATATCTCGATTTCAAGGTAATTTTCTTAATTTCGGGCAAAATTTAAAGTTCTAGACCATTAGGCGTTTTCTCCACAACGCATCATATTCGGCCTAATTTCGAAAACAGCAAAAAAGGAACAACTTTGATTCCAATTAAACAAAAATATCATCGCTTTCTGTTAAAATCTGTCTAAGAATCTTCAGTACCTCAGAATCATTGGGGACGAGAAAGAGTGTTGTGTTATATTGTTTAAGATACTAAGAATTAATGTAGAACTGAGTGCTTGTACTGAAAATTGTCAATATTTAGCCCTATACATTCCAACACGATCCAATAAATTGTTGCCATTTAAACTTTCCCTACGTATCACGCCGGCCTTGTTCTTTATTCTCGCAAGGATTTGTATCTCTGGAGTTGTTTGTACGCTCTCCATATTACTTAAACATTGGCCAAAATTCAAGAATATAAAAAAATGGACAAGTTAGATTAAAAAAAAAAAAAAACACCACCTTCGATTTTCGTTTAAACCGCCAAAAGGCAATACTCAGTTTTTCATAAAGATCCAGCACTAAATGTATTGCAGTATGTAGAACAAGATATAAAAATGAATATAAAACTAAGCGCATGGTTTTATTCTATATAATTGCTTAGGCCTCCCCCTTAAGAAATAGGCGTAAATTTATTTAGGTTCTATCTCATGCAAATATTCAAAGCCTTCTAAGTGCTTATAAAGTTAGGTGGACGGCGGACCGCTTTGTTTTGCCTCGTCTTTTCTCTGGGCTAGATAGCTCCTTCGGCAATAATACTCGCCATCTAGGCTCATTCGGGGCGCAGGCATAAAGACATATAAATTGCACCAAATCTATCATGCTGCGAAACGTTTTGCTTATGATAGTAATTGAACAAACTTGACGAAAATCGTCTTCAAAATATATTATTGTTATTTTTTGCCGTAACCGAGATAGGAAATAATATAATTAGAGCTGGAATGAATATCACTGCACCGCAAAATAAAAACAAAAAAAAAAGTTACGGTATAGAGTAAAAGCTAAACTGTCACTTTCATTTTCCCATGAAATGGCAAGAAATAGCGAATTTATTTCATTTTAAGCAATCATCAACACTGCCTACAAGCAGAAAACGACTTTTTAAGCGCCGAGAGGGCTTTGAATATTACATGAGATAAAATATAATTTAATTCACCAAATGATGAATCGACGTTCTGACGCCTACTCCTTAAAGGGAAGGCCTAAGCAATTGTATAGAACAAAGTCATGCGCTTAGCTATGTATATTTATTTTTTAAATTTTGTAGAACAAACCGCAATACATTTAGTGCCGGTATTTACAAAAAACTGAGTATTGTTTTTCGGCAGTTTATTTGAAAATTGAAGATGGGGATGTTTTTATAATTTTTCATCAAAGTTGTCCATTTTTTGATATTCTTGAATTTTGGCCGATTTCGAAGTAATATGGAGAACGAACAGAAATCTGCAGAGCTCCAAATCTTAGCACAAATAAAAAACAAGGCCTGCGTAATACCAAGGAAAAGTTTATGATGGCAACAATTTATTTCATGGTGCCAGAATATAGGGCTAAATATTGAGAATTTTCAGTACAGGCTCTGTGTTTTATATTATTTTTTGTTGTAATTTTAAACAATATAATGTGTCAGTTTTATTCCTAGATACTGAAGGTTCTTCAGGGAGATTCTAATAAAAATTGAAGGTGATTTTTTTTTTTTTTAAATTGGAATCAAAGTTGTCCTTTATTGCTATTCTCAAAATTTGTCCGAATTTGATGCGTTGTGGAGAAACCACCTAATGGCCTAGAGTTCTCAACTTTTGTTGAAATTAAGAACCTAACTTTCATATCAAGGCAAAAAGCTTTAGTACAACAACGTAATTCTTTGTGCTAGAATGTAGGATAGAAAATCGACTTTTCTGCAGCGCGTTGCTTCTTGAGTAGAGTTTGTGATTTTTAACTACAAAATAATATTTTGTTTTAAAAAACAAAATATTTTCAATAGCGCCCCTTAATGCAGAAGTTGCATAGATTTCTTGAGTAAAAAATAATACTCGACAAAATTTTAGTGTGCAAGCAGCACGGCTCCAAACTTGAAAATTTTTGAAATTGCAAAAACGGCGTTTTCCACCTCCAACGATATACGACTTTTTTCCCAAGAAAATTACTGCATATTTTGCAAAACTAAGGTCCATTCCTTTGTGTCGAGACATTTGCCCACAATACATACAAATTTCACTGAAAACAACAACAACAACAAAAAAAAAGAAGGTCATGGCACCTCGATACCGTTCTTATCTAACACATCCATATATTATGTTACGGCGTATCCACTTCTGTTGGCGGTTCGTTAAGAAAAAGCTCGCTTGGAGGTGTATCATGCATGGTGTATCGCGTGGTATATCATACAATGCGAGAGAGAGAGAGAAAGAGAGAGAATAGAAAGGCAGGGAGGTTAACTAGGCGATGCCCAGTAGGCTACCCTAGACGTGGGGAAGAGAAAAAAGGGAGAATGCAAATTTTCACAAAATCACTAACACTGTATACTCGTATTACTGCTGAAAGTTCATTATCTCCCCGGGCGCAAACACATGAAATCGGTTTTTCTTTTTAAAAGAGCTGGTTTGCTTGTTCATCATCGCAAACTCGCGACGCTAATGATGGAACATGGCATGGATACGCTCGACACTCCATTCTTCGAGAACAAACCACGATAGAGACAACTCTAGCTAAACAATCTCGAAGTGCTCAAACTCAAGACGTTCGAGCGGCGCACAATCACATTCCCCCGGTACAAAGAAATAACACTCACAACAACAGGTAATAATTTCAATTGCGAATTATCGTGATGAAAAGAAAAGGAAGCAAAACCGAATTAGAAATTGTATATGCTTCAACATTTTTCCTTCCATAAAATCTCAGTGGCGCATGTCAAGTGCAGTGAAGAGGAAGTCCCGCGCTACCTCTGCTCCGACTTGCGTCATCATGCAAAGAAAAGTAGCTTCAAGACGAAGTTTTGGGAGGTATAGGATGACTCCTTCCTTCCTTCGGAATTCGTGCCCGCGAGCACCTCTCGTTAGTGACACACAGCTTCTCCCCGAAATTCGCCGATCTCTGTCTGCGCGTATAGACAAGCATCGCGAGGGGAACGCAGCACGTGACTTTTTGGCGCTCGATGGCTCGAGTCTCGGCGGAAAGAAGGGAACGAACGTCATCAGGTCTAGCAGCACGTGTGCCGTAATCATGTCCTTGACAAGAGCTCGGCTATTGAATATCTAGGCAAAAAGTCAAAGAGAGCTTTCTCAGACGTCCCTGTTCTCATGCAGAATGATATCTCAGCTATGCACCTCCTTCGGGCGAAAGAAGGTAAAGTACTTGGAATACTTGTTCGCTATCACCGCTAGACATAGGGAGGGACATGTGGCTGGCTGAGTCGAAGAGTTAACGATTGATTTAACGTGATTATGCTAAATTCGCATTAGGCGCGCTGTAACGATTATTATTAGACATTTAGCCATGTTAAGCCATGCTGAGTCATGGTAAATCTTAGTAGTCATAACATGTCATGTCAAATAATAGTATTATTAATCATCGAGGCCACTTCTAATAGTCGTGTCATGGCTTACATGTCTCTA
>JAJIZL010015622.1:654535-699882 GCA_023969395.1 Amblyomma maculatum
ATATATATATATATATATATATATATATCCCTCCTTTGTCTTTTTTTTCATGACTAAATTAGCAAGCAGAGACACTTTTACCATAATTCCCGGTAATAAAATGGAAAGAAATGTAGCGAGGTAATTGGTGGGAAAAACAGGACACACTTAAACATAACACAGAGCACAAGAACGGAGACACCAGCAGCGCTGACTCGCAACTGAAATTTTAATTATAAAAACGACGTACAAGAAGGGCATTGTGTACTGAATGCCGTTCTCATGTAGTAAAGTGCACATCGGTCAAACAGGGCTCTGTTTGAATTTGAGGCCTTCTGAGCACCACAATTCACTATATCTGCACTAACTATACCTGCACACTGCCGGGTTTGTAAATTCGCACACATCTTTTCATGAAATGCGGTGCTTTTCCGCCATAAAAGTCAGGTGGGATTATAGAAGCCTTTTCTATTTAAAAAAAAGGCCGACCATTGCGTCAGCGCATCTTCTGCGGCCCTGTTAGAATGAAAATTCCCTCATTAGAATAACCCCCTGCACTTTGCACATGATTAGTAATATCTCATGAAATGTGTGTTAACTTGCCTATACGTGGGTGACTGCGCAGGTTGTTACTTTATACAGCTGGCCACTTTCTTTATTAAACCTTCACTTGCGAGTCAGTGCTGGTGGGGTCTCCCTTCGTATGCTCTGTGTTGTGTTAATGTAAGCTGTTTTTGATCACGAATCTTCGTTAGCTTGCCCAAGCATTTGTTCTGTTAAAGGTAATCAATGCCGTTTTGGATTTCTTCAAATGAATGAATGAATGCTTGGACTATTGTGGAAGACGCCCCTTGAGAAAGAAAGGTCCGACGCTTTTCGACAAAAATTGAGACAGTAATTCTGATGATTTCCTGTCTGAAAAAGTTGGTGAACAAAACAGTGTAAATGACGAACGCTTGCGAGAAGGCCACGAAACTACGAAGGAAAGACTGGCACAGAAGGTTTGCGAAACATCGTCAAATGTTTGATATGATGTGGTGGAAGTTTAGTGATAAAAAAAATAGACGAGGGCAGAAGAACCCGCGGTACGCAACTGCGAATGGGATAATGCGGGTCATGCAGTCGAGCGAAACGGCCAGTCTTTACGACTCGGAGACGGCAGAGGGGAGTAAATCCTGGCTATCGGGCAGTGGCTTTCGATCAACGCCACTTTCCTCCCCCTCCTCTCGCAAAAGGGTGTGGAACAGGAGAGGAAAGAAAACTCAGTACCATTTGACAGGCTGTCACAGAACCTTCACCCATCAATAGGCCTGGTCTCTTGTTTCGACACCGTATTGTGATGGTTGAGGGCCCCGAACGCGTCGCTGTCTTTCACGTTGATTTTCTTTGCTGTCGTAGACGACGTATTTCAAAAAGAGCAAGGAGCCTCTGAACCAAGAGCGCTTTCTTAAACAAAATGCTTTACGGCATTTCTTAGCCAATACTTCGCACTGGGGCATGCGTCTGCTGCCTCTACACTGCTACAAGATGTGCTACGCTAGCGAACGTCTCAATTGTCACTACGTCGCTGCGCGTCCCAGTTCTTGCATATGCCGAGGAAGCGACACCGAGAGTAGACGTCTTCAGCGGTCGTCGGCTTGTTTTTGTTTTCTTCTCAACTTGTACGTTAGACATGATAGATTCTCGTCTCTCCCGCCCCAGCCATTGTGCTTTTCGCAACTCTTGCTACTGTTTGGTAGCTATTTGCTTCTTGCTGAAGGAGCGTAGCACTCTCTCGTGACGACATCGGGCAAGTGTAACGGCTGTAATCTCGAGAAAAGGATACGTAGTGGAGGACCAAACGTGCTTGTCGTTGGCACCCAGGACTAAGAACAACCAGAGAAGGGACTGCATTCAAGATGACAAAATAGCGCACAGCGCGCAACGAATAAGAGGTCAGACACCACCAGTGCTGGCTCGCAACTGGTCTAACAAAAACAAAAAACACGAACAAGTATATACACCACCTGAAACTGCACGCGTTACAACCCTTTGTGAGCATGTCAACACACGTAGCATAAAAAAAAAAAGAACGTTACTAAACAGGAGCACAGTACATCCGGTTATCCAAAGAGCTGAATTCTGATATCATCGAAGGTTCCCTGACGATGTTTTGGTCGGCATTCTGTCTAACAAAAGAGGCTTCCACCACCTCTAGCCAAGAGAAGCGTGTATTTGCAAGCTCGGCAATGTGCTGGCAAGTTGCCCGCGAGTCACTGCTGAGTGAATGGCGATGATCGAATGCGAAACGTTTCGAATTCTTCAAATGGTGTGAACGTGAGGCTGTTCGAGCGCCAATATTCACTTGGCAGTGCCTCGCAGCGAAGCTTGCCTGCATACGTCCGGGTCTGTAAATGCACGTCTTTCTATTCGAGCACTGTTCTTTTTTGCCGTCAAGATCACGTGACCCCCGAGGTGATGGAAGCCCTTTTTTTTTTCTTTTTTTTTTCTTTTTTTGTTAGAATTCCGACTGGTGCGTCAGCGAACTTTCCATGTCCTTGTCGGGCAGAGAATTCCGCTCCTTGGACATCCGGCTGCGTTCAGGGGGCTGTTTAGTAACCTTTCTCATCCTACGCGCGTTAACTTGATTCGATGTGCTTGTGACTTATTCAGTTTCAGGTGGTTATTAACGCAATAGTTTTAAAGGCCCCTTTCACTGCAGATCCGATAGCGGCTCGACATTGTGAGCGAAAATTCACGACCAAGGAGCTGACAGCTGACACGGCCTAGCACTAAGTGGACATAGAGTTGCCTGACGTTACATTTGGCAGGAGCCACCAACTTAGGCTTCTCCTTTCATATGGAAGGATGACATCAGAATCAACCTGCCAGGACCCTTGAATTCACGTTACCCATAGGCCACGCAGGCACGTTTATACGGCGTTGGTAAAGCGGGGCTTTATATCTGGGCTGGCTGCCTACGCTAACGTGTCATACACTTAATAAGTGCTCCCCATACTTTTTTCATCATGAATTCCCACCAATTTGTCCAAATGTGTGCTCTGCGCAGCATTCAAGCACTCAAAATTGGAGAAGAGAAGAGTTACCGACAACCTGATTTTGCTCCCACTAAGTCAAAGGAAACGATCCACGTAGTTTTCTCGGGCATCCGCTAGACGTCTGAGACGATCAGACCTCGTCCTTGCACACAGAGCCTGAAGGATCGTGAAGCAAAGCGCAAATGCGTCGTTCTCGCCTCGGCTGATCGCTCCAGCTTCTGAGCCCCCTCCCCTTCACACAAACACACCTTCCGCAGTGCATCTAGTGGAGCGAAAAGGGATCTCGACATTGCGCTGTCTTTGGGCACAGGGCCAGATTTGTTTTGCGGCGTTGACCGCGGAAGAGCGGGGCTATCCCGGATCTCTAGGCCATCGATAAGTCTGGAAGTCATGGCCAGACTGTACCGGTACGATGCATGATGGAAATCGGAACTGGACCAGCTTCGACTGTGACTCTGGCGCTCTTTTTTTCCTTCCATTTTCGGGGAAGCTTTTTTTCTGCTGTCCCTATTTCTTAAAGAATAAAAGAAAAGAAAGGCCAACGTGCTTTATACGAGAAGGCATAGTACGGGCTTCAAATACTTTGCGGTCAACAGAACAATTCGCTTTATGTAACTATTTTTTTCTACATTACAATGTATGTTTGTTACAATGTAACAAACGCGAACAATCCGTTATGCGGGTGGTTTTTAAAGAACGCGAATTCGCACGTTGAGTGCGCAGGGAGACAGGAAAAAGTGGTTTTCTATACTTATTACATATCAAAGGATTACTGGTAAGAAGATTTGAAGCAGCATTCTCGATCTGGTGGTGCAAACATTAGCGAATAAACTTAACGCCAAGTAAAACAGCACCCACCTCGGCCGCTGTGACTGTGGTAGGCCAGATAAAAAAATGCTACTCAGGGCTTTAAATAAATATTATGTCGCAGTCAATCAATCGTAAACGTTATCGTAAATCGAAAAAAAAAAAAAAAAACTTAGCCCCACAGGTTTTCTGTTATTCTCTCCTAGAAGAACGTGTCTGAGTAATCCCTCCCTTTTTAAGAACGTATCTGGCAATATAATAAATATGCAGTGGCACAACTTTCGATTGACTTGACCGCGTTAAAGATTATTTGGACGTAAATATGTTCAACCAACCGAGCAGCTTAATATAAGAGAGCTCCAAACTACATTTATGATGTTGACGTTCAAGCTCATCACAGTAGGTGAGCTACTGAAGTCGTGCGAGACGACTCTTCCTCGGGAACCATGGCCACAGAAGTACTCAAACCTGTCTGCAGAAATAATAAAGTCAATTAAGAGGCATTAGATGGGGTTAAAGCGAAGGAAAAAATTGCATAGGTGAGGTTATGGCTACAGTTACGATAGTTTCCTGACTTACTTACGCGAAGCGCAAAGGTCGCAGAAAATCATCGTTTTCATCGTAGTTGTGACCGAAAAAAAAGCCACATTGGTCAAGCAGAGATTGGAGCGAGGGTGAGACGTCACGTGCCATTTGAGGCTCGCGATTACGGCTGCACGGCGGCGGAGGCAACAATAAGCAGCTGGGCTAGGAGTTTCTTGGCCTCGTCCGTTTGCAGACGACACGCTGTTGAGCCAGAAGCCGAGCGTTGAGGAAAGTATCCACATATAACAGTCACCCTAAGACGCCATAGTGTCGCATTTATGTGCGCGTCGTGTGGACTTCTTTCCTACAACAATTGTGAAAGAGAGCAATATACGAACTGCTGACAGAAGCCATTAATTCTGTCGCGTCGTACCCGTACCGGTGGAACTTATAAGTGTCCCCCCCAATTTCGACAAGATTTCGGCTACAAAAAGCAACGGTATGCCGCACAGCACTTCACATCCGATGGCTTCAGTGGCGGACATTTTGCTAAGAAAAGCTTAAGAATTCTGCCCTTAGTAATACAGGGGCAAAAGGCGAAGTGAAAGAAAATATAAAGGCCATAGATTTATTGTGCATACCAAAATACTGCTCCATGCCTTCTAAAATATAGGATCGTGTGTCCGAGTGAATTACAATTGGAAAACGATAACTCCACGGTGGCAGCTCACCCGTAGACAGGTTACGTCATTCCGGCTAAGACTACGGTCGCCATTCCCTCAGTCATTGCATTGCAAAAGCGAATATTGCAAAATACGTTGCGTAACGCTCTTTTTTAAATTATGAAGGCAGAAACAACCGCCTGTGTTTTATTAAAAAGTGGTGGCCGCTGCTGCATAACACATTGTCCGAGAAGGCGAAGGCTTTTGCCGCTTTTTTTCAAAAAAGACATCTAACACTGGATAGTGTTTTAGGGCACCTGGCCTGCTCTAGGCAACAAAAACATAAAGTGAACGTTGATGTTTGATATATTAAACATTGATTTTGATCCTGACAAGCAATATTTTCGGCTTCCATGTCATACTCAAGCATTTTTCACACTGCGAACTTTGTAAACCCATTTGTCAGACTATGAATCACTTCATGGGTAAACATCACTCAACAATGCACCTTCGCGCGAATTTAAGGACTGCATTCTGCTTCCCCTTACTTCTATTTCTTTTATTTTCCACACCTATCTCGCTCCGCCTTTCTCTCCCCAATTCCCTTCCCCTACGCAGAGTAGCATGTCAGCGAATTCTAAATGTCGGCTAAATTCTTTTTTTTTTCGTTGGCGTCTATTTCTTTCTCTCTTCAAACGAGAGAACCACACCGCTTTTATTCAGGCGCATTTGAACATCATGGCTAGGTGGGTACTTACAGAATACCTAACCAAGTAAACAAACTGCTTCAATAAAGTGTGCTGCATGATGTAAAGGCATCTGATGCGATAAAACTCTTGCGATGTCGAATCAACAGTCAGCACTCAGCTTTTGTAGACAGTGCTTCGCTACAAACACGTTCTCATTGCAGAGAAGGTGTTCAGCTGTAAATATTGTTTTGCCACGAGCAAATCCTACTAGGCTGAAGCTGTTCGCAGATTAAGCCATTAACATTTTTCTCCTGTAAAGTATGCTCCGCCACCCGCTGAGTCGTACTGCAAAGAAGCTGATGCCAAATAATCTGGACAAACAGCTTGCCTCAAACGAGGTACGATTTGCGCACGTGTTCTAACGTACGCACAGAAACAATCGACGGTTCTTTAATTTCAAAACTCTGAGCGTAGAATCTGGTGACCCATTCTCTGACCAAGCCGTGCTCATGACATCAGAATGAAACAAGCGACTTAAAGCGATATCGACCAAGTCTTAAATTAATCTAGGGGCCCACAAAAAAGTACAGCGTTCGCACAGCTTGCTCAGCATACATCTAATCAAAGCTCACGTAATCATGTCACATATTTTTTGAAAATATGAAAGAGGTGGGTGGAAGGGGGAGGGGGGGGGGGGGGAATGTTGTCGTTCTATAGTAGCACGACGCATCACTTCACTTCCTATATGCGGGATTTTCTTTGGGGGTGGCTACTTATATTAAGTTTCTTTTCAGACCCAGTCGGGTGGTTGCCATCCTTTCTTGTGGCCCGCATAATGTATGCAGCTTTTTTTTCTTGATTAGCTGGCTTATCCTCATAGCATCTGACGCCGGCAAATTACATTTGGCATTGTGAATTCGCTTTTAAGCCTCTGCAGCTCTCTCCTCCATTGTGTCATTACCCACTTTGTACCACGATACTGATACTCCTGTGTTTACCTTGGCGCGCGATTCAATCGTGAAGAATCCCTCCGGTGTCGTTCATTTTGACCGGGTGTGCGACGACAATGATATCGTGTTTCGCTTTCTCGCACTGGGCACGAGCAGTCTGTTACGAAACAACATTGCGAAAGGGCTGTTCTCCTTTTCTGCTATTGTGCATCTTATGCAATCTCGAGGGTTCGGAATATTTGTTTTCGGCAAATATCTTACTTTTTCGCGCATTTTTTTCGCAGTGAACAACGGGCAAGACCGGGTTGTTGTTTCCAATATTCTTGCAGTGTCTAATTTCATGTTGGAACTGTTACATCAACCTCCGGGTTATGTTTTGTTTTCTTTTCGCTGTTGTCGTTTCAGCTTTATAGTGCCATGGCAGAAAGAAAACAAGGGGTGCCATGAGTATCCGCACTCTGCTTCATATGACGCGCACTAATGATCTAAGCAAACAGTAAATATTATCACAAGAGTGCAGATTAAAACTAGAAGACAAAAGACATAATGCGAGGGCTAAAATGGAAGGGTTGGGGTTCGGGCTAGTGGGTAATCTACATGATCTATGATGGTTGCCGTCTGTGGCTCTCAGTTCACACGCATGCGCTGTCATCGACACTCGCTTGATCACA
Organism: Amblyomma maculatum; assembly: GCA_023969395.1. Taxonomy (NCBI): domain Eukaryota; kingdom Metazoa; phylum Arthropoda; class Arachnida; order Ixodida; family Ixodidae; genus Amblyomma; species Amblyomma maculatum. The sequence continues at coordinate 661,857 of JAJIZL010015622.1, forward strand.
GATCCCTTAATCTGTGCCTCTGTCATCTCGCACACACTCATTTGTACGCCGTCGTAAGTTACCCGATTTTGTGACGGAACACCTGGCATAGAAATATTAAGCCCCGCTTTGTACGAAGTGTTTGCGTGGCTTGGCAGCAGCGTATCTACCTACGGGTTCAAGCGCCCTGGGTTCGATTTCCCAGTTTTGCCAACGGCTGGCCCAACTCGGCATACTATATTCTCTTGTGACGTCATACAACCCACCGACCAATCAGTGCCCAGAAGGACCTTGCCACAGGTGTGCCGTTGTCCCACTCGCCACTTCGGTGGCTTGACGATGGCTGGCCAACTGCAACGCGAATGAACCACGACGGATGTGGAGCGGCCAAGCTCGCACGACGGGATCCGGTTTTTACGCTACGCTACTGAGTTTCGCGTGGTCAGGCGGCCATAACTGCGCATGCACTGTTACCATGGCAACCAGCTGCGCCGCTGCGCGGGTGCTCCATGTCCATGGGTGAAGAAGTTGGCATCTTTGCCGGCTACGAGAAGCTGCTTCGAACGAACCCGAAATTGTTGTTATTTTTGGCGCCTATATTTTTATTCTCAGGAATTTGGCTGGACATCGCAATTAAGGCTGTCGCTTTAAAATACAACTGCTCGTCACGTGCCGTCAGGTGGCGCAACGGAGTAAGGCGCATACGAACAGAGCGCTGACTAGGAACTAAAGTTTTATTTTCGTGGTATCGGAAACCCATCCTCTGCGTAACATCATTACCCGTAACATCACCGGGAACAGACAGATGGAAGAGTACTAAAAGGAATTAACTACATCCCAAAATACAATCGCTCATTTAGATTCACTTTTACCGAAGTGATCTATTTTTTTCATCTTGACTTTGGCTAAAAGATCGCTAACCTAATTTTAAGCATGAAATATATTTAGCTCGAGTTTTCGTCAAACGAAGGCGAGCATCGTCCGCAAATCGCGGCGAACAAAAAACCATATTTATCCGAAAACCTCCAAACTCGCGGCTGATTGCAGATGCTTTTCCAAGTGGCGAAATTTGAGGGGGTTCACAAATGAAAATTCTTTTTCGCGAAATGAAATGCTCAGTAACTGTCTCACTCCTCAGTCGGCATCTCAGTGGAGGTGCGAGGAAAGGGATCCTGGCGGAAGTTTAAAAAAAATGAAACTGGTGCAGTAGCGGAGGTATCGCACAGCACACGGGCGCCTGTAGTGTTTTCCTTTCATAGAAAATGTGGTCGCCGCGGCAAGGTTCGAGCCCGGGTACTGCTGCTCAGAAGAGAAACATCTAGCCACTGAGCTGCGGCGGCAACTGGAAGCAGGCGAGGCACATTCAGGAGAGAAAGGCTTAGTGCAATTCCTTTCCAGCAAAACCTTTCATGCTGACATCTGTACACGAAGCTTATCATTTCTGAAGAGCAAAATGATTGTGAAAGCCGAGATTACTGGAGGCTGCTTGGCCCAGAAGGCATTAGGGAATGTTAGAAGCCCCCAATGAACTTGCGAAAAAGAATAGGAGTTTGCCGAGGCAGCAAGTGTTACGACAGAAGCGGTGTCGGACGCTGCTTTGCGAGAGATGGACGTAAAATTGGCACATCATCCGCGATAAGCCTAGATTTCCTTGAAGTCGCTTGCGAATACAAGCCTCATTGAGGCGATTAGAATAAAATCTTGTGGCCATAAGAAAATAAGAAACGAGCTAAACAGCAACAGCAAAACAGAAAAACAGCAAAGCGCAACGGTTTTTTTTTTAATTTTATGTCGTATTTCTGCCCGTTCTTCACTTTAAGTGTTTGCGTCTGTTTGAAGAGAAAAAAAAAATAAATAAACAACGTCCACAATATTTCCAGCGGGAAACAGCTTCACTAAGTCATTCTGTTTTCCTCTTTTTTCTTATTCTTCTTATTGCTTTACACGATCTCACCAAAAACGTCTTAAAAATAAACGCCTTTTTTACACAAGCGCGTGAAAAAATAAATAAATAAATAAATAAAAGAGGTTTTTCTAGATGCTCGCCCCTCATGTTCTTCTGGCTCGGCGAAGTTATACTTCGTTGAGCCCTGAACTCCGATCACGTCTTCGAAAAAATCGCATCACGACAGGCTTCATTTAACAGAATCCCCGACAAATGAGCAGAAAGTAGAGACTCTGTACAGATCCTCGACTTCCTGCTTATGTTGAAATCGTGCCGAGCTCTAACTTTTTCTTACCCAAGTCAACTCACTTTAAGGTCGTTTATAACGCCGATAATAAGGGCAAAGCGAAATCTATTTTTGTAAACCTTATTTTAAGTCGACGCTTCCTTATCGTGACTCATTCTTCCAATTTCACAAGCAAGAAACCGAGAGGGACAGTACTGAGACACACATTCAGGATAAAATGTGCGTAGATACATATCACATGAAGACAGCAGCTACAACGAACTTCTCGCATTATTATGTTTCAAACCGCATGCTTAAACATGGGCGCTTACTCCTGTTTTACCTTTCCCCTACGCACACCTCGTCTTTGCGAATTTACTGATAGCTTGCGGCAAGAAGACAATAGAGAGGCAATTCGTATCCAAGCTTCCTTCATTTTCTTCGCTTTTTCTTACCATGACAGGAGACTCGAAGTTGGCGATCAGTAACTTTGCTAGCCCCTTCATGGATCACTGCCTTGTCGTGGCGGAGGGGCTTGCGAAACTCGATGAAGTCGTGAGCTCTGCTGTGTAGGGCCACCCAAGATAGACAGGTCACGGCAGAGAGTTCTGACAAAATGTGATTCACTGGAGAAGGTAATGGCAACCCACTCCGGTATTTCCTGCCAAGAAAACCCTATGGCCAGTCACAATACCATTAATGATATGGCGCCGGAAGATGAGCCCCCCAGGTTGGAAGGCGTCCCACATGTCACTGGGGATGAACAAAGGGCGATTCCTAGTAGCTCCAGGACGAATGAAGCGGCTGGGCTAAAGCCAAAAGGACGCTCAGTTGTGGATGTGTCGGGAAGCGACCGGAAAGTCCGATGTTGCAAGGAGATATATCACATAGCAACATGGAGTGTAAGATCTATGACGCAAGGTAAACTGGATGTCGTCAAGCGAGAAATGAACCGATTGAACATTGATATCTTGGGTATCAGCGAGCTCAAGTGGACCGGAATGGGAGAATTTAACTCCGGCGACCATTATGTCTTTTATTGTGGGCACGAATCCAAGAGAAGGAATGGGGTCGCTCTGATAGTAAACAGAAGAATGGGTAAAGCAGTGCTAGGGTACAACCCCAAAAACGACCGAATGATTTCACTTCGGATCCAAGGTCACCCTCTCAACATAACAGTTATCCAAGTCTATGCACCGACCACTACTGCTGAAGAAGCTGACGTTGAGAGATTTTATGCGGACCTACAATGCCCTTTAGACCGCACCCCATCATCAGACGCCGTTTTTCTCGTAGGAGACTGGAATTCTAAGGTCGGGAGTGAAGAAATATCCGGAATTGTAGGCAAGTTCGGTCTTGGTGAGTCAAATGAAGCTGGACAGAGGCTAGTAGAGTTTTGTAAAGAAAACAACCTGACCATAGCGAATACTCGTTTTCAACAGCACAAGAGGCGCCTGTACACATGGACTTCACCGGACGGTCTGTACAGGAATCAGATCGATTATATTCTTTGCCGGCAGAGATGGAGAAGCGCTATACAAGCAGTAAAAACAAGGCCTGGGGCCGATTGTGGCACTGATCATCAGCTTCTTGTTGCCAAAATTAAGCTTCGATTGAGGAAAACTCAGAAAACTAGAAGGCCTTTCAGGTATGATCTGGATCAAATTCCATTAGAATATGCTGTGGAAGTGAGCAATCGATTTCAAGAATTAGATCTAGAAGACAGAGAGCCCGAAGAGATGTGGACTGATGTTCGTGATATAATACAAGAAGTTGCTACTAAGGTAGTTCCAAAGCAAAAGACATGCAAGAAAGCAAACTGGTTATCTGAAGAGGCTTTGCAAATAGCTGAGGAAAGGAGGATGGCAAAGGTTATGGGGGAAAGAGAAAGATACAAGGTTCTCAATGCGGATTTTCAGAAAATAGCAAGGAGAGATAAGAATGCCTTCCTGAACATACAGTGCCAAGCAGTTGAGGACAACAGCCAATTATGGAACACAAGAGCTCTGTACAAGACAATCAAAGATATCAAAGGAAGCTTCTGTGCTAAGCTGGGCGTGATAAAGGACAAACGAGGCAAGGACCTCACTGAAGCCTCAGAGATAAAGAAGAGGTGGCAGGAATACACAGAAGAACTGTACAAGAAGGACCCGAATGTGCAAACCCAACATAAGACGGTTGTGATTACTGATCTCGAGCCGGGCATCCTGAAGAGTGAAATTGAATGGGCCTTAGCCAGTCTTGCTAAGAAGAAAGCCAGCGGAAGTGATGGCATTCCAGCTGAGTTGCTTCAAAACCTCAACCATGACGCTGTTAGCATTCTGCATACATTATGTCAGAAGATTTGGACAACTCTGCAGTGGCCACAGGATTGGAGGAGGTCAGTTTACATCCCCATTCCAAAGAAAGGCAGTGCCAAAGATTGTTCCAACTACCGCGCGATCGCACTTATTTCGCATGCTAGCAAGGTGATGTTGAAAATCCTCCAAGATAGGCTGCAGCAGTATGTGGATCGGGAGCTTCCGGACGTGCAAGCTGGGTTTCGCAAGGGCAGAGGAACTAGAGACCAAATTGCCAACCTCCGCTGGATCATGGAAAAAGCAAGAGAGTTCCAGAAACCCATCTACTTCTGCTTTATTGATTATGCGAAAGCGTTTGACTGCGTAGATCACAGCAGATTGTGGCAAGCTCTCCAAGAGATGGGAGTTCCAATTCACCTCATCTGTCTCCTCAGGAACCTGTATGAAGGACAAGAGGCCACAGTCAGAACTGGGCATGGTCTTACCGATTGGTTTCCGATTGAGAAAGTAGTGAGGCAAGGCTGCATACTGTCGCCCTGCCTATTTAACCTATATGCAGAGTGCATCATGAGGAAGGCCGGTCTGGACGAGTCTTCATATGGAGTGAAGATTGCTGGAAAACGTATCAACAACCTTAGATATGCGGATGATACCACTTTAATGGCAGAAAGTGAAGTGGAACTCAAGAGACTTCTGATGCGCGTACAAGAAGAGAGTGAGAAGTTTGGGCTTAAACTGAACATCAAAAAGACAAAGATCATGGCGTCTTGCCCTATCAAGTCCTGGAGCATCAATGGACAAGAAGTGGAAGCTGTGACAGATTTTCTCTTCTTGGGCTCCAAGATTACCTCGGAACGAGACTGCAGCCATGAAATTAGGAGACGCCTGCTTCTGGGAAAGAGAGCAATGGTTAGCCTTGACCGCCTAGTAAAGAGCAGAGACATTAGTCTGCCAACCAAGATCTGTATAACTCGTGCTATGGTCTTTCCAGTTGTGATGTATGGATGCGAGAGTTGGCCTGTGAAAAAGGCTGACCGCCGAAGAATTGACGCGTTTGAATTGTGGTGCTGGCGAAGACTCTTGAGAGTTCCTTGGACTGCCAGAAGATCAAATCAGTCGATATTGTCGACCATAAACCCTGACTGCGCTTTGGAGGGTCAAATTCTAAAGTTAAAACTCAGCTACTTTGGTCATCTCATGAGAAGAGAGGAGTCGCTGGAGAAAGATTTGATGTTGGGAAAGGTTGACGGTCGCCGTAGAAGGGGTAGGCAGCGAACGCGATGGTTAGATGGCATCCTCGAAGCACTGCAGATGAAGTTATGTGATGTTAGGAAGATAGTGGGAGACCGGAAAGCGTGGCGTGAAATGGTCCATAGGGTCACGAAGAGTCGGACACGACTGAACGACTGAACTGAACTGAACTTTGCTAGAGGTAGGTTCTCCGATATCGCCGCACAAATACTCACAGATATAAGAGAATCTCGTCTCTTGAGAAATAGAACTAATATGGACCCCTGATCATGCGGGGAATCCAGGAAATTAGGCTTTCCACCAATACGCTCGAGAATTAGCAGACTGAGAGGCCGCGCAGTCAGAAACTGGAACCCTTCGGTGAGCCGCTCATATCATACCACGAACTCACAACACATTACAAAGCAATACGAACACTTCCATCACCCTATGCAACATTGACCAGACACCAGCAAGACATATGGAGACAGATGCCTTGATGGGGACCCTCTCCAACCTAAACTACATATCAAAATTCATAAATAAGGATATGTATCTATTCTGCCAGTTTTGGGGTGAAAAGACAACTTCGACCTGCTTTTTCTGCAATTTTGCTCTTCTTGCTTCTTTTCTCTTGGAGTTTACTTTTACTTGTCATTTTCCTGTGTCGCTGCTAACGTGGCAGTAATGACAAACTTAAAGGTATACTGAACAAATATCCAAGAATATTCAGAAAGCACCACAATTGCATTCTTGAGACACGATTACACTTGCACAGACACATAACTCGGGTTAATTTTGAGCGGATGGCTGTATTTTTGACGTTTTCAGAGCGGCCGCCGGGTCATAGGCAGCGCGCTCTCGACTGTGAGCCGGCGGGCGTGACGTCACAACTGCCCTCAGCAACGTCATGGCCCCGCGATCTCACCGCCGACGCCCCCGCACCTGAAGTTGGTTGACCGGCTACACGCAGTCTTGGTTCCTCCGCGCCGCGCCGTGCACAATGCTGCGAAGTGTGGAATGCTGCACACGAAGGAGGTCGGAGGGAACGAGTACGGAGGGCGCGTATTGCGGACAATTGTTTGCGCAGTGAGAGGGAACGATGAATTGTGCACAGGAACACCAGCAGAAAAAACAAAACAAAAAAAAACGTCCATCTCTGCGCGTTATGAGTGCCACGGGGAAAGGAAAAATGAACAGTTGCGACCGGCCGCGATGGGGGTAGTTGTGACGTGATATCCGGTTTTGTCAGAGCTTTCACAGGAGCCCGCTAGGTGAGGCTATTTGAGAAATATCTATAAAATACTTACTTTCCGCTCATTTCTGTTCAGAAAGTGGATTGTTTTGGTCACCCGCAATGCGACAGCTACCATCTGAGCTGGAAATCTCGGCGGCGTTTTTTTTTTTTTTTTTTTACTCAATATACCTTTAGGCAAAAACGAGTGCATCAGAAATAAATAGCGACATAACACTATGCTTTTTATTGTAAAGGTAGTCGTCATCTGTCTTCGATTTCAGGCACTACACATCAAGATGATTGCGTCTATACCGGCTAGCCCATTTATCAGTCATACGGGTGCCACAGCTTTAAAGTGTGCCTTCCGGTTACTTTCTCCGAAACCACTTGGCTCTTCAAAGCGTTCATATTAAACCACAATCGGAAGCAGCTTGATAATCGCACTCTCGCTCGGCTGGTTGCGACGAACAGAAGTTCCATAAACGTCAATGCTCGAAGGGACAAGCACACTGCATGATAGAGTGGGGGTGAACATGCGCTTAGGATGGCAAAACGCCAGTTGCGGAGAGAGAACAGAACGCGGATGAGTCGGGGTCGCTATATATGCGGGCCTCCTTTTCCACAAGTTGTGCTTCCCTCGCTCGAAATACTCGAATCTTGTGGTTGTCTTTCTTCTTGTTCTATTTTCTATCTTAATTCTTTTTTTTTCTTTTTTTTTTTTTTTTTTTTGCGAGTGTTGCGCATGCGAGAAGCTCTTCGCGACCGTCATGCTCGCGGCTGCGTAGAAGACGCGTGGTTGGCCGCCGTCCAGGCGCCGCTTATCGGGTCAAGGCGTCCGGCCGGCGCCGCCGCCGGTCCAGCCTCCTTTCCTTCTATCTCCCCGCAGTACCACTGGAAGCCAACGGAAATTCTGAACGGAAACTTTGGGCGAGCTCACGAGATCGCCACGGACGGGAGCGTGCATCGGCTCTGCGCATTTAGTGCGCGCTTCAATCGCCGAAGAGCAGAGGAAATGAGGGAAAGCGATTTGTGAGGGAGGGAAGGGCAGAGAAAGAAGAGAAACGTTTGGGGAGACAGAGAAATCGAGTATCGCGGATCTGGCGATGTTGACGACAGTGATAGCATGTAGTGAACTATGCATCATGTCCGGAGGAGTGAAGAAAACACGCCGCGACGATCCGCGACTCTTTCTCCTCGCGACAGGCTAGAAGGGAAGAAGGGGGGAAGCGGAGGCGGAATTGCTTGGCGCTCTTTCATGCGTCTCTGCCAAGCGCGCTCGCGAGCGCGGACCCGATTTCAGGCTCATTAGCTACGCGCTCGAAGCGAAAGAAGAGGCCGACGATCTGGGCATTCGTACAGCTCGTTTGGCTGCGTTCCCGCAACAAGACAACGTTGCGAACAAAAAGAATTGCGGCTTCCCATCCTTTAGCTGTTCGCTGGTTGCGGAGCTTCGACGCGTTACATTCATCCTGCATGGCGATGCTTGCATAAGAATCTTTCTCTCGGTCGTATGACCTCTATTTTTGGCGCCTTCTTTTGATGTAATATGTAGTTCCGCATCATATAATTGAACGTGATGCTTGCTATGTCCCATAGTTCGGCGTGGGCTATCGCCCTACTAGAGGGCTCCGAGTTAACTTAGGCAACATGGAGCTCAGTAAGGTAATCGTATATCCCACAGCACACGTGTATGCTTGCATTTCGCCTCCATAGAAACGCGCTCACCGCGAACGGGAATCGATCCCACGAACCTGGACCCAGTAGCAGCCGAATGCCTTAACCAATGCGCTACATTCGATCCAAGTGCGCGAGAAGGTGTCATCTTTCGTGGGATGCTGCACAGCTGTTGCTGCCATACTGGCGCGGGTTTCATTGGATATAGCCAGTAGGCGAAGATGTCTGTTTATGTCGTGCTGTTGAAACTGCAGTCTGCGAGAAGCTCAACCCCACTAAGTGGGCTGTACAAGCCGGCTATGACTGGTATCGTGCTTTCTCATTTGTTCGCTCTTTATTTGCAGCATTTGACGTTGCCGCACTATTAGCGGCCGCACTCCGACCGGTCACTGAAACACCCACTTCCATCGGTCCCTCTAATATGGGCAATGACCTACAAGGTGTCAAACTCGCTATGTGCGTCGTGTAGAAAAAAAAAATCGTTTCTGACCCCGGTTATCCCCAAGGACGAACGTGGTTCATTTGGTGAGACCCAGACGTTTGGCTAAAGTTCAAGGATCTAGAGGCGCGTCTTCACACTCGTTGGCGCACCATCTCCAACTACTTGAAGCCGTCCACCGCGTGACGTCTTCCAACACGCGAGAGGCATCCCCGCCGTGGACACCAAACCCGCTGCACTCCTTTCGTGAGCTCGTATACGCTTCGCGTGGAGACCCAGCCTGGAAGATTGAGCTGCAGCACGGCTCCCGATGGGCTGTAAATCAGGGCCGGCCGGGGAGGCAGGCCGCTAGTCGTAAAGAAAAGCCGCCGGTAGATTCGCGAAGAGCGGCCGAATAGCCACCGCTGTGTGGCCTCCTGTTCCGCGCTCGGACACGCACCTTAACGGAGAGGTCGCGGTGGTAGCTGCAGCATTGCTTTCTCGGTGACAACCCATCACCGGTGCCGGTGGCGGAGGCAAAGCGGGCACTCCCTTGCGCGGAGGAGCTGGGTTCTCCCCGGGGAACGTCTCGCGGCTGGGGAGCTTAAAAGGGGCTCTCGCTAGCGCGCACTAGCTGGCATATACTGCGCATGCACTAGAGAAAATGCGAGTCTCTCAGGAGAGGGAAAGACGAAAAAGAAAGTTTATGTGTTTTTGTTTTGTTTTTGTTTTTTATCACAAAGAACAACAGCGATTAAAAGCCAGTGCTTGGGAAGAGCGCACAGAGTTCACGTGTCCCGCGCAGTAGCTAGCACGCTGCAGGCCCGGAAAGAACAGGAAAGATAGGGAACTTGTAGCAGAAATCTGCATCTTTATTTAGCGCGAGTGAGTCGTAGGGAAAATAAAAGCCCATCGTGGAACGCCTCAGACAACTTTGTTGCTTATAATGTTTAAAAAAATCAAAAAAAAAAACTTGAGTCCTTTGTGCTTCCCTTCCATTTTTATCCAGGAAGATTACTAGGGCTACGATACAAAAACTGAACATGTTGTTTGCTTGTAAATGTCTGACGCTGCGAGTGGGGAATGTGCCACAGGATACGCACCCCGCTCACGCGCCATTGAACACCACGGCAATCGGTGCTCAGACAAGAGCAACACAAAAGAGCGCCAAAAGAAAGCAAGTCCTCTGTGTTTCCAGCTAGGCCTCGTAAAAGCGTGTGAGTCTGCAGAAATAAGCATGGCTCAACTGAAATCCTAGCTCGGCGCCGTGGATAATCCTCCGAGAAATGTGGCATAGGCGGTCCCTTGCTTATGCCCGCAGCAATCGCGGTGGCAACTCACTGAGATTTTAGCCCATGCGATCGAGCTTGGAGATCGGGACAGAGTACGTGCTTCACGCTCATCTTCTCGTTAGCCCCATTAGATACGACCGCAGATCGGGCCTTAACCGAATTTAATTTCAATCAGGGCAACACCGTTTCCAGCGTCGGCTGTGAACCGAGACGGAACCCGAGCGAAAATCAATCTAATTTGCTCAGGCCTGCCTAGACCGAAAAGCGGGCGCGGGCCAGTGTTTTTCTCGCATTAAGCGGCGGCGCCAGACAGCAACGGCCATTAACTATACTGTGCACTTGGGTCGCTACGCTCATCTGCGAGTTTAATTTAATGTCGGTGCGTGGCTAAAAAGAAAAGGCGAGCTTGTAGGGGTTCCGGATACGTGCACTTCGTTTCGAGGCACTAGGCTTCTTCCCTCACCGCAGCCACAGATACGACCGCTCTTCTCGTATGCAGTGCTCAGAAATAGGCGCGAACGACGAACACACATCGCACCAAGCTGAGGGTCCAGCCGACCTTCTGAGTACAGAAAAGTTTCGGCAAGGTGGTAAAACTTACTTGGGTACCAAATGAGGTCGAACACTAACGCTAAGACAAACATTCCGTCTCGAAAAAAAAAATAATAAAAGCGCAAATTTTAGGTAAATATTTCCATTTCCTTCAGGGATAGGTGAACCTCGTATATATATATATATATTACTTTCTGTCACTTGAATTGATGAAGTCGTTCGTCAGACCTCAGGTAAAAATGGCCGTCGATCTCAGCCGCAATTCAGTTTAACAGCGATGACCAACCTTCGAGCAAAGAAGGTGAACAAATAAATGTTACACTGTTTCACGGCAATACTTTATAATTTTTAGAATCTCACGAGACCACTTATTGCGCGACAAAAGTTGTGATTTAAAGAATTCTACTGTCCTGCTCCGCCGTCAGTATGGGCGGATTCGTAAACTTATTAAACTAATCATGTTGGACTGAGAAGTCTAGAACTGTGTGTTAGAAAGTAATCTTTGCTGCTGAGCGCTGTTCTGGGCACCTTCGCAGATTCGATCCTGTTTCTCCTGGTATTGGTCGATTTTGCTGAGACCAATTGTATTTATTCAATTTTTCTTCCAATATAACCCTAGAGTGTCAAGTATAGCGCTGTATCTTCTGACAAGTATCATTATTACCTTGCTGCTCGTGCGTTGTTTGCTTACCACAATGAAAGACCACAAGCTAGCCTAACAGAATTTTGTGAAAATATACTAACAGATACTCGTTAGATGCATTTTACTTACTTTTTTTGGATAGTACTTGGATGTGGCACGCGATAGCACGCTCTGTCTACCCCGTGTGTTCTGTGTGTGTGTGTTCTAACGAGGCGTGTCTGCGGCGTGGCACCCCAGCGCGCGCCTCTTTCCTGTGCGCAGTGGCGACTCGACTGCTGAGCCTGGTTGCGCTCTGGGCGCTGCTGTTCGTGGTGGCCGAGGGACGCTATCTCCCCACCAGGTCGGACGATCTGCGCGGCGAGCGCCTGCGAGACCTCATACGCACGGTACGCACGCCGCGATGAGCCTATTCCCAAGCAACGTTACCCCCCCCCCCCCCCTCCCTATTTTCGCTATTTAGCGGACCTTTTTATGTTATGGCGTTTTCAAAACAAATTATTACATCCCTGTTTCCTGTTCTTATGACAATCATGAGTGCAAGAGGGCGAGGGGGAGGAGGGGGGGGAGGCATGGAGAGCAGTGTATTGTAGTACGTTGCATCGTAGTGTAGTCTAGTTTAGTGTAGTGTAGTGTAGTGTACGTATAGTATAGTGTAGAGTAGTGCAGTGTAGTGTAGTGTGCTGAAGGCTGCACACTACAGTGACATCGAACCAAACAGCCATCCGTCTATCCTAGCTACACCTTGAGGCATATTTTTATCAACACACTACAAGAAAACAGTTAGAAAGGAAACAAAAAAGAAACACGCCCCAGGTATTCTTGCGGATACCAAAGGAGCTTGGAAAGTTACATTTTAAAAACTCCGCGTAGCGGCTCTATACGGTCGTTGCCGTACCTAAGTGCGCAACCCTGAGAATTGAAATTGTCTGAAGCATAGCCTTTCTGCGTTTTCCGCACACCTAAGGGTTCTTCTCTTCCTTTTGTCTTATACAAAAAAAAAAGTGTAAGAAACGAATACCGCGAATAACATTTTCGTATTTTATATATTAAAAAGGGACCGCTGTCGTCGCTGTAGATGGCAGTGTGTGGTGCATTTTTCTTCCAGATTACAGATTACAGATGCAAGCGGCCACATGATGAGGGTGTGATGTTGAAAGCCGGGTCAAGACATAGCAAAACCGTGAAACGGCTGGGAAAGGAAATAAAATAAGCGCCCCTAAAAAGTGTCGCTTCTTTTGCGACAGTGCGTTAGCTGGAGCGGCTCTGCGTTGTTGACCGTGAGAGGATAAGAATACCACCGGCTCATATGCTCACTAGCCATTATTGATGCAGAATTAACTGATGCCGCCATTAAAAAATAATGGTGGGCGATTTAGCGCGGTTAAGCCAAATGAAAATTAGGTCCGCTAAATATAGCACTTCGGTTTCGGTTCAAAGCTCAGTCGAAATACATCGCAGGAGACCAACAGTTAAACACGCGTCATGTTCGGCTACTGCGATGGCGTAGTGGTCCAGTGCAGTGACCAGCGGTTTTGATCAGTTCGTGCAGTAGGACGGAGGCCCACTTGCTACCATGAGGTGTTTTATTTTAGTTTACTTTAGCCTCAATTACTGTCTGCCAACTACGTAACCCTTGCAAGGACCGAACAAGCAAACATCGACTAAATATATTTGCTTGTTCGTCGCTTGTTCTAACACGTTCTAATTCTTCTAGTGCTTGTTCTAGCACGAGCGCACTAAGAAAACCATTTGAGATGTCGCGCTCAAGGACGCTTCCGAAGCCCTGACGCTACTGGAAGTCGGTTGCCCACGCAATGAAAATGCAGATGCAAATTACGGCTTATTACTGCTGCTGAAGCAAATTTAGCTTGCGATACACCACATTAAGTATCGACCTTAACTGCGTACTCCTCTCCGAAGTTACTTTCGTTTAAAAAAAAAAAAAAAAAACTTCGCTAGAAAATGCAGCCATTCAGTGCGTATATGTAATTATCGAACAGTAGCCGACGAAGGCGTCATGCAGTTACCTGCTGTTCCGATTAACTTTGCAGTGCTTCTAGCTTCCGATGGCGACGAGAAATAGCAGGATATAGGATTCATTGAGCGCGTCACTGCTGTATATTTGCTGATAAGGCCCTCTGCACGCACGCAGCTGTTCGAGAGGGCCGAGCTGGAGAAAGCGGCAGGCCTCTACCCGTACGCCGGCGACGGTCGGAGCAGCCTACTCGGCGGACAGGACTGAGGAATGCTGCCGCGGTGAGTGAACCACGCCATCCACCATTCCGAAGGATGGCAGGTCAAAACACACACCTTCGCCGCACATTGTCGTGGCGATAGCTTGGGCGGCGCTTACAATAAAAACATTATACTAGCACAACCGTTTCTACGCGGACCTCATAGTACGAGTATGCGCCGAAACTAGACTAATAATAATTTTGCATGCATTGTGCACTGCACGCTTTTAAAGCAACAAACCCTATTTTCGTATTTCAGGCTTAATTCGGCTTTTTTTTTTTTTTTGCAATATTACTTTTTTAATTTGTACTCACTTTGTTTCTTGGCACCAGCCCAGCTACTCACAAGTCTCTCGGCCAGCATTGCGGCCATCAATTGCGTCTTAGCTTTTCATGCACTCTGTGACCTCTAATGCATTTGGCGAAAGGCATATTCCTTGTGTTTCGCCCCTCACGGAACTTCTGAGGGAGGGTGTCAAACTAAGTCATTATATATTCACGTATATGTGCATTGTAGCCACTTATAAGGTCAGCGTATTGCCTAATTGTTGGCGAGTAGTAAGCAAACCGTGTTTATAGTTTATATTTCTGCACTCGAGACTATCATCTTAACAAGCCCGCTCATTTCAGCCTTCTACACAGCCTGCAAAGGGTACTTCACCTTGTGCATTGTATTCATGTGGTGAAGTTATCTATGAGGTGAGGGGGTCGGAATTTGTTCGACACTTGACCATCCGTCTGCCTCGCCTTAAGCAACAAGCAGCGTGGTCGGGCTGTGTGTGCCCCTTCGCTCTTTCCTCAAGCCCGGAGGAGAAGAGAGGCGCAAAGTGAACGGGCGACAAAGTGTGCCGTTAGCGATGAAAACGAGCGCAGATCAGACTCCTCTTTCGAGCAAAAATGAAAGCAAAAGGGCATAATGCTTGATGTTGAAATATGAGAACTGAAAAATAAAATAAAAGTTGTCAATTCTGTCGCACAGATTAGCAAAGTTACAGGGCTTAACCTATAAAGACGGCGTCATGAGCCCGTACTCGTGACATCTACGCGCAAGCCTCAACTACGATATAACGAGACCGGCCGTAAAAAGCCCATCGACCTGCATCAACTATCGATCAGGAAACACTCCGCGAGAAATTGCAGTCCAGGGGGCCTCTCAGCGGTGCCTTGTTACAATCATCGCTGGGAGGGCGCGAGAGCTTCTGATAGGTACAGTGGCTATGATTGTCTTCACTCTTGCACAAACGAAGAGTGGATGGATACAGTCGGACACTCGACCAGAGTAATGAAGTGAACATCGTGCTGTTGTGCGTCGTAATGGTCGATGAGATGCTTGGAATGGATTTATTTTAGGAGAGATTTTTGCCGAGCCAGATAGAACAAAAATGCACGCATTGTTCCTCTTTCTATTCAACTACTGGGACTGAATTGCTTCTTCGACCACTGTAAATAAACGATGCTTGTTTCAGACTCGAAAACGCAGTCCTTAGCCGTTTTTTTTTTTTCTTTCGCCACCTTTTTCAACACCAGTGCCTCCTTCGTGATAACGACACTCTGAAATTTCAGAGACGTAATTCTGCCTTCGGGACAACAAAAGGAGAGCGTGGAGTTTTCTGTAGGACGACTTCTTCCGACTATATCCACCGGCAATGAGGAGAGCCTATTCTTTAGACTTCGGAAACTATAGCTCGAACAAGCAGCTAGAGCGTGAACGCGGAGGTGATCGTCGCGCAGTTAGCCATGCACTGCAAATCATGCGCTTGATGCAAATTTCGTCGGAAGTAAACGGAGCTAACATGCAGTACCCAAATGAGAGTGCAACTTTAGAGGCCAACATACAACTTAGCACCGAATTGCTCCCCTTGCTATATTCTGTACCTGCATCTGAATTTTCTCTTGTGCTGCTCGCCGTATGGGCTACACGCCATGGTACGTGATAAGAATTTCCACCGCCTTATCCAGGATTGGACGCTAGCGCAATAATGCTACACAATCAGACCTCATTTGATATACAAGCGGCAAGTTCTGTTCCTGGATGTACTTCGCCATGCTAACCAGTACAACATGCGAATGAAATGAAAGAAATAAAACTATGGCTGAAGCTGATAGCAACCTGGAACGAACTCAAGCATTCAACAACCATCGTAAGAAATAGGCTGGATTTCAGCATTGAAAAACTTTGGAAAACACCAAGCACATTTTAAGCGTCTTGATACCTTGTCTTATTTATTTATTTATTTGCATCTTGGCTTTGTGCAGAATGCGCAGTTTGTTCATTGGCCAGGTAAGCAGCTCTATTTTTGCAGTCTAAAGCTAATGCCTCCGTGTTCCTCATCATTGCACACTCGATCTTCATGCAGTGAAGTTAGTCAACCCATCTGTAGGACACTCCATGGATGTTGTTGCACGCTACATTTTGTTTTACTTCACGCATAAGTTTGAACCATTTCACCTCGTAATTGATGGCCGAATTTATTTGTCTATACATTTAACATTTACCATTTCCTGCACCTTTTTCCTTCCGTCTTTCTATCCTTATAATTCCCTTCGGTCACAGGCAGATTAGCAAGCCAGCGAATTTTAAAGGCAGGAGAAATAGTATTTTTTTTTAGCTAATGGTGCTTCTGTTTCCTCGTTTTATGTACATATGTTTTGTAAAGCAGAGGTTGGCAAGGACGGCGCCCTAGGCGACAGAGCTCTTTTTGCCCGAAAATTGGTCTAAAAATCGGATTTTTGATTTCTTTATTTTCGCGGTCCTGAGGAGTTTCTGCAAATATCTGTAAATTTTGGTTGAAAAATACCACATATTTTGCGCGTTACAGCGTTCCAAAGTTGCGAATCTGACCGCTTGTCCCTTTAAATTGAGGTCAAATCGCATTGAGCTTCGGCTGCAGTTCGAGAAATGCGCGCTCTACCGGCATCACTGGTCTCGTTAAAGATCGTGGTTCAGACTATTCCCATATCTCGATTGGCGTCAATGAACAAACAACCGAAGCGGAAAACAAAGGGACGATATTGCGCGAAACACGCGCTGTTGTTGGGCTCCGAAAGCATGAGACCAAACTGACCTCTTTTGGTTGGCTGGCGGCGTCGACTCCTTGCGGCCTGGCGCTAGAGTACACTCTACTGGCGCCTTTTTGAAAAGGTCGCGCAGTTAGGCCTAGCCGTCTTAGCGCCGTTCCGTCCGTCACGACCACGGCGTATGACGCGAAAAGTTTAGAATCGATCGTGATACCGGCCTAAAGAACGAAGAAATGTAGAGCCCGTCGATGGCATCACTTGTTCTACAAGTCCAGTGTCAATCTCCCGTGTGTGTTATCACTTTTCATCTTATATTTCATTTATTTCACCTTTTGTTTCCTTTCCTCTACCCATCCAATCACACTATATTTTTTCATTACATGAAAGCGAGAGTTCCTTGGACTGCCAGAAGATCAAATCAGTCGATATTGTCGACCATAAACCCTGACTGCGCTTTGGAGGGTCAAATTCTAAAGTTAAAGCTCAGCTACTTAGGTCATTTGATGAGAAGAGAGGAGTCGCTGGAGAAAGATTTGATGTTGGGAAAGGTTGAGGGTCACCGGAGAAGGGGTAGGCAGCGAACGCGATGGTTAGATGGCATCCTCGAGGCGCTGCAGATGAAGTTATGTGATGTTAGGAAGATAGTAAGAGACCGGAAAGCGTGGCATGATATGGCCCATAGGGTCACGAAGAGTCGGACACGACTGAACTGAACTGATACTTCAAAAGCTTTCTTTGCTACCCAATTCTTGGCTGATCTCCCTCTGTGGGTATGTGCCATACGGTATTTGGACAATACAACAACGACGACGCGACATCGATGCATCTTATCTGTAATCAATTACGAAGCGCCGACATTCAGCGATGCATGGGCCGGTTGCAGGATCACCTTGTACACTATTTTAAGGCGAAAGCCTTTCAATAGGCTCATGGAACGAAATCCCGTGCGTGATAATTTGTCATATTCCGCGAGATTAGTTCTTGTCTAGAGTTCCTGCCATCTGCAATTCCACACATGAACGCGCGCCAAGGAGCGCCACGCGACAGGAGCGATGGTATACCGTTTAAACACACTTGCCGGAGAAAGTGCAACAGATACTGCGCCTTTCCTCTCCTATAAACTAATTAGTTATATGTAGCCCTGCAACGAACACCGATAAGAGGCAGACTTTGAGAGGCAAATGATAGGAGAGGAAGGCTTTCACCAATTCTGCTCTTAAAGGACATCCTTCTTTTTTTGCAATGATAAGAGCGTGAACGGATGTCAGTGTGCCAAATTCAGCCTCTGTGAGAGAAACGAAGGTCTGTTGGACTGAGTAAAGTTCTCATACTGAGTACTTACCTGAAAGGACAGACTGCCGGAAGCGCAAAGACGAAGCTTGACATTTCAAACCGAACGTATCTCGAAGAATCTCGAAGATTACTGGAGCTATATTCCGAGGAACAATTATAAGGGGGCGAAGGTCGCATGTATGCCTCACGGTGCAATTCTCAATGTAACCTATCGGCTCTCGTTAACAACATGAATCGCGCTTCTCGGCTGCTGTTCCGCCCATTAGCGAACCCAGGGTCTTCAGAGCGGAATAGCTAGGGCGGTAATGCACTGCTTGTCTTTGACTGAGAGGTATTAGGCTGTTTCAAGAATCCCTGCAAGTCTACCTCTAGTTTCGTAGCGAGAGCTACATTGGCAACAGTTTCGCCGTTTCGCGTACCTCCAACAGGTGCAGTTCTGCGCATGCGTGAGGAGCCTAGTGACGTCACAGCGCGCAGCTGGCGCGCTTCTCGCCGCCGCTCCATTTCGCCAGCTGTGCGCATGCGCGAGGAGCCGAGCGACGTCAGCACGGCGCACGCTACTGCGCATGCGCAAGGAAGGGCGATACTAGTGATACAGCCGTGGAGAAGGAGAGTCGGGCCGCTGCAGAGTGGCGCTGGAGAATCTCAACTCGTCCAACTCCGAGGTTGCAGCCTGGCGGCTGGCCACCGAGAACAGGAAGAACGAACGGCGCCGCAAGGCCAAACGGGAGGCGGAAATGCCGAAGCAGAGAGAGGAGTGCCTGGCTAAGAGACTGCGTCGGGACGTGCAGCGGCGTGCCCTGGCCGCGCTGGGCGATGCAGCGATGTAGGACGACGTGAAGGCCCGCCGTGTAACCGATCACTTGATTAGACTGAGTGAAACCTGTACCTCCCGCTACGTATATCCTGGCATAGCTGAGCAAAGTAACTACCATTTTTTTCCCCGTTCCGGCTTCGCGTCCCGACTGACCATGACCAGTGACACACACGCTGTTTCGGCGTGAGGTCGTGAGCGGGAAATGGACATGGAAACTCGAATGACCCAAGCAGTGCACAATTGTGTTGCATTTTCTTCGGTACCTACACCTTTGTGACAGGAACTCGAAGGATGGGGAACATGCGCACATCACATGTTTCCCCGAGGCGTAGCCTGGAACAGCTGCTGACACCCTGTGGTCAGAAAGGCCTAGCTATAATATCGCTATTCCGTGCCGGATGATGATGATCCTTGAGGCCAAACCCTTTCTAACGGGCGATCTACGAGACTTACTTGGATCCGGCCAAAAATTGACCGGTGTGACCAGTGCTGCCTGCATATTACTTCCTTCTGCTTTTTGTACTGTGCGAGCATCTTTTGAAAGCTCAGGCATGCAGTAAAGGTTGGCTATTTTCTCTGATGCGAATCCGCATCAACAGCGTCAAATACTGCGCAAGGCAGTACACTATAAGGAAACAGCTGAAATTCTGTACTACTGCGAAAGCATTATATATCTCATCGCCAGAAAATGCGACGTCAGCATCCAGGAATAATAGCGCCTAGAAACCTGAGGTTAGTCAACCAGGACTGTGATGTCAACACTCTGGGGACAGAGCAGAAGCCGCTGCCGAATTCAAAAAGGCCCCTTTAAAATTTTGGGGGGTCATGCCGTAACAGTTGGTCATTTCAACCAAACTTTGGGGTGCCAACCCAAAGTTCGAAGTTGTGCTTGGACCACCCCTAAATTATGGGGGTCATTCCTGGTATTTCTCACTAGCCTTAAGTACAGCACAGCTAGAAGCAATATGAGAGGGAACACAGGAGCATGTGGCCTCCACGCTTTGCAAAGCGCTGCCACCAACATGTGATAAGAATTAGCGGCAAAGGCGCATGCAAAGTAACCTTGGCCGGATGCTCTTTCTGGGCATGCCCCTGGAACTACCCCCTCTCACCTTCTGTTGTTAGCAGCGCTTTGAAAAATGTGCAGGCCATGCGCTCCCATGCTCCCTCTAATATTGTTTCTAGCTGTACCTTAAAAGGGCGCCGTGACATTCTCAGCCCACTAATTCCAGGCAACCTCTAGATTCTTTACACCTTTCCGATGCCCCAAAGCCCAATCATAACGGCGAAATCGTAGCGCCTAATATTTTAATCCGCTTAAATAATCAGCGTTTTGGCACTGATATGAGTGACACACGAAAGCAAAGTTCGTTAATAGATATGACGTTTTCTTCTCGATTGGGCACTGCTTCGCTGATTGGTTGAGCAAGCACATTAAATTTTACATTCGAATGTTCTTCAAGTTCCTATGCAGAAAACAAATAAAAGGTGTTTTAATTCCGTGCGTGTTCTTGAAGTGCTTGTAAAGATAGGGACTGTAAACTCAGGTGAATGCAGTGTTGTGAACAAGCGCGGTGGAACGTCTGCTTGCTGTGATGATGGTGATTGTGGCTTTGCATTTCGTAGTGGGTCGCCGCTGAGTTCTTGCGCGGCGGAGCCAAAAATGAAAAACAAAAAGAACAGAAAAAGAAAAAAATAATTCCACCAATTTGCTGTCCAGGCTCTACGGTCACAAGTACAAAGGTCACTCCCACAGGCTCCTCATATCCCAAGGCAGGTGACAATCTCAGAGGTCGGCAGAATGGCTGGACAATCCAAAATCACATGGCTGATCATTTCTGCCGACGCTCCACAGATGGCACTGGTTGTGTCGAGATCACTTTTTTTTCTCCAAATAATGGCTGGGGTGCATTTTTGCACCCACCCGATACAGAGGAGAAAGCCACATCATCATCATCATCATCACTCTTGAAGCGCGCTCGCCACACCCAAGTCCACAGCGGGATTCCGCCAGCAGGCCACTGTCTAGGGAGTTGTCATCTAGTCGTTGCCGGCAAATGACCTCTTTGCTGGCCCTGTACAGGTACAGAGTAGGCTTCGTCTTAGCTCCTGTACACCATTCCTCCGTCGTCGTCTTTCGCACTTGTTCTAGAACTTTCGCACAAGTAGCGCTTGAGTGAGCCGTAGCAGCAGCGATGGACGCTGGCGGAACACCAAAACAGTGATGCAGATTTGCTGACAGTCGGGTCCACCTCATCGACACCCCAGCAAAGATGGTGTGGAGCAGTGTCTGGTGGGCTAGGATAGCTTTGGGCCGACGGAGAAGCCAGTCCTCATAGCATAGCTTCTTCGCAGTGTTGTTACCATGGTAACAACTCTGTCAAAAAGTGCGGCTACAGGTTGAGTTGGACAGGAAACCATGGTTGATAGCTTCTGATACGTCAGCAGAAAGCTGCTGACGTATCAGGTTATAGGTTCTGCCCAAGTAGAGCGCTGGACGAGGGAAATGGTAGGGGCACCCTTTCACACCAGCTCAGGCGCACTATATTTTTTTTTTTTGTATTTAGGATTTTATAAACCGAATAACTCTCATTTCCATACGCCAATTTTAATAATTTTTTTTTTAATTGACGTCTGCACAGTGTAAAGAGCCTAGAAGTTGGCTGGAATTAGCGGTCTGACGAACATCACTGTGCCCCCTTTAAGTGCTCCTAAAATTTATTTCACTCCCTTTTATTAATGTTTAGCATTGTCTTCTTCGCCAAAGTAAATTTCAACTGCATTGATACTCTTGGCAAGTTTAACTGTGTACCTTTCTCAATGCAGGTCGCTGCCAGTGTTCTGGAATGTCCAGAAAAGTCCTGACCACTGACTGAAAATAAACACTCTGCAGCCACCTACCATGGGCGGCGATTGACATTTCATCTATGTGCTGCGTCTACATACCTCAAATGCAAGTGCAGTCAATCAATATGAAGGTTAATCATTTTATTTCGACTAACCGTGTACAATAAACCTTATCTGACGTAACAGCCAATTGTTTTTCAGCATACCATAAAACATAGAGTAACAAAAAAAGCTAGGTGTAATTAAGTAGTTTGCTCAATTTTTTTCAAAAATATAAACTCCTACAGAGTGCTTCGATCTAGAACAGTTTAACTACAGACTGAACACCTTCATACTGATTGTGACTGCACTGATAGGAAGAGCATGTGGAGCCTCAGCTTGCCCACCACTCTTCTTCCTTGAAATATAAGATTACTTGTATGAACACCTCTATACCCTCCTCTAACTCACAGCCACCCCAGTGTTTTGAAAAGGACACGATAGGCAAGGTTTGCCATTGCTCGTCATACGATCAAGGTAAAACAGCCTTGCCCAGCACCTAAAAGTCCACATTCTGGGTATTAGAAGCCATGGGACAGGTGCGAAAGGTGGTCCAAACAACACTGTATATAAGTACTATGCACCAACAAATGAAAACTAACAGAAAGGCCACTGCTCTGAAATAAAGTCAACTCCTGCAACCAGAAATGAACTCCAAACACAGCAGATACAGGACTCTGAATATGTCACAAGTACTAGTATGAGATATTTTACAGTAACAGTAATGAGTCAAAGAAAAAAAAAGAGGCCAGCAACATCTTGATTTCCTCCTACTCCCGTACGCTATTTCAAAAAGGCACTTGAATAATTGGTGCAAACTCATGGCCCCTTATTGCCTCTTATGTCACTACACAGTTCAGGAGCTTAGTTAAGGGATGGGTTTGGATGTCAGAGCACCCTCCCGACATTTTCTGAGCACTACGTTCCTATTTCCCCTCTTTTTCTACCTTTCCTTTTCGACCGATGGCGTATAACAACCCCTGAAGAATGTTTCTAGCTATGCCACTGCCACAGATTATGAACATGAGATACCTCAAACTATCAGTCATGTTGCTAGCACACTGGCACAAACAAAACTGCTGTAAGCACAGGCTGACATGAATGAAGACAGCTGCAGCATTAGCTTCCCACATCCGGAATAGTATAAGGGACACATGTTGACTGCACTAAACAAGTTATGAATGCTTGCTCTCTCTTGTGCTGAACTCCAAACAAGCATTAGAATACTGTTAAAGTGCAGCTTTGACACTCAAAAAGATATTTCATTTTTCAGACAAAACAAAAATTAGAAAGTTAAAGCTTACGCAGTGCCACTTATTTATAGTTTATATAACAAAGCCATTGTGCATTTTCTGAAGCTTTATTCATTTTATTTTGTTACGGCACTAATAGGCCAAGCCAACATACAATATACGGCTGGTGGAAAAAATCAAATAGGCTTAGCTTTAGTTAAGCCCGGTAGGTTGCAAAAGCAATAATAGCATGGCTACGCTAAAATTCAGCTCGTAGTGTAGCCAATTGTGGTGTACCATGTTGACCGTATGATTAA
This sequence comes from Amblyomma maculatum, assembly GCA_023969395.1. Lineage (NCBI taxonomy): Eukaryota > Metazoa > Arthropoda > Arachnida > Ixodida > Ixodidae > Amblyomma > Amblyomma maculatum. The sequence continues at coordinate 685,150 of JAJIZL010015622.1, forward strand.
CACAGGACACACATTGGAGTTTACTATTGTTTAGCTTTATTGTTTATACCTATGAAGACACTTCCAGCTGTCGTTTCCTGGCTTCATCGAGACGGTGTGACTTTTTTTTGTTTATCAGGATGCATAGCGAGTGCCTCAGCTGAGCAAGCACAAGCATTTATATACCCATCGTTTTCCTCCTTTTCCTCTCAACTGCGAGAGAAGAGGTGACAGCAGCGCCTCCACTCGGTAGCAGCGCGGCTCCAGCTGCAGCGCGCCGTGCCTACCGACCGCCGCCACCCGACGACTCGACTTGGTAGCCCATCTCTCGCAGCTGATTGACGTCACAGCCATCTGGGGTCATTAAAGGTCAAACGTGCCTACTGACCGTGGCTACGCGAATGGTTGAAAATGGGACTAGGATTGCTTTTGCAATAAAAACATTGAACGTTTGAACCAACTGTCTGCGTCGGCTAAGCTATGAATGAAGGAAAAAAATATCCCAACAGTAGCTGTTTAATGATTTAACTATGCCATAAGACCGATCTTCAAACACATAAACTGATACAAACAACAATGTAGCAGTTACATTGCAGAGAGGGATGAGCTGTATACGTAATAGTACACAGAAACTTGCAGCATTATGGTTAAATGTACAGGCAACATGGAGTGCGGCTTCCAGTATAATGGCACTTGGATTGTGTTATTCAGTGATGAGTCATCCCACAGCAAAGTCATTCAGGTGCCCCACTATGTCGAATGCAACAGTCCTGCAAACAAAAAGCAGCAGTTCAAGGCACATAGTGGAAGACATGAAGCAAAAAAAAAAAAAAAGAAAATAAGGGAAGAAAGCCAGGCACAAACAAGTGCTGCTCATCCTCCCAATGCTCTGCACGTGAATCGCTACACAAATGGCTGAGTTAGCAATTACACAGTACACACCTGGCCACAGCCCGGATGAAGTCTAGGTCAACGAGGCACTTGTATCGAGGTGTGCTCAGTTGCTCCTCACGGCTGACTCGAGCCAGTAAGCGCAGTGAAACCAGGCTTTCCACCTGGGGGGCAAACACAAAGCAATATGCAACTAAGCAAGGCACTACTTGACCAACCAAGAACTACTTCATACAAATAAGGAAAATAAATGTTTTCATTACACAAGCATTGTAATCAGTGGAAAGTACTTAGTTCTTTCTGAAACCTAACAAAAATTCATTCATTTTTGTCCCTATTTTGAGAAAGTCAAGAAAGTGTGTGCCCTTGCACTGATAAGTTTTTCTATAGAAAGCTCTAACAAAACATGCGGATTTTCTAGACTTAGAGAAGCGTCAAATGTCACTGAGCTAGCAACATGCTGAAAAGCCATGCGCATGGAAATGTGTTCATCACTTGTGTCTTAGATAAAATTAAAAAGACTGGCAAGTTGATGTTCGAGCAGTGCAATGAAAGCCTAGAACTAAAAATTAGGGGTTCGCAAATGTTCAGATAATTTATTATGAATCGAATAACACGTCCTCGAATTATTCGATTCGCAAACTGAATACCTAGTATTAGGATGACTGAATAGCTGATATATTGTGTGCCACTGTTGACGGGAAGACAAGATAGTGCAAAATCTCATTAATTCGACCCTTGTGCATTCAGAAATTTGGATAATTTGAACAAGCAGGGTCTCTGTCACGTTCTTAACCAAAAAGGACCTGATATTGAGAGGACAGCAATCAACTAAAATGAAAAACAGAAAGAAAAGGCAGATTTCGGCTGTGGCACCAGTTGATTGGCTTGTAAACCGAAATAGAAGCTTTGCTTGACTAAAATGCAGAACGTAACCTTCGAAAGCTGTTTTCGCAGCACTGGGAGCAGACTGGGAGCCTAGCTAACCAAAGTGATCGACAAGACGAAGATATCATACGGAGCCTAGAAGAAGAGACAAGCCCAGCAATCAAGCAAGGAACCAAGGAAAACTTTTCACAAGTACAGACAAGGGCGCTGGACAACTGTAAAGGAAGAAGAAAAAAAAAAATTAAACTCGAAGGAATCGGCAAAGAGTAGCGCCGTGTTGAAAAGGATGGCCGGATGTATGCAACAGGCCACTTTTATTTAGTAATTTGTGCCTAAATTTGACTAGTATGTTCTGAAATCTTTGAACTCATTTTTTTCAGTCCTCATTTTTTGCGAGAGCACAGCCATTAGGAAAACTATCATTTCCAAATTCTTTCGCCAAAAGTTGCTTTCGAAGTGGTTTTTGGAATAAAATTTTGTGGGGAAGAAGATACTTTTTGGATTCCTAATTGTTCTAAAAAAGAAATAAGTATCAAATATTTGACATGTATGACAACAAAAAAAAAATAGTTTCTTTCTAAAAGTACTTGCAAAAATGTCATAAATAAACGGACTACCTAGAAGTTATTTAAGCACGAACAGTTAATACATCGTCATGATTATTGAAATGATAGTTTTCCTAAGCTGACACTTATTTACTCATTATGACAGCTACAAATTTTATTTCTACATATGCTAAGATGATGAAACATGGAATATATTCTAATAAGAGGGCGATAAGCCATGCCTGAAAATTTTATCGAAATCGGTGCAACAGTTCAAAAGTCGACCCCTTAGCCCCGCATCCCCCCTTAAATTCATATCCTCCTTCCGCTGCCACCGGGCACGCGCATCGGCCAGTCGCGGCATTTCAGACACTGCTTTGCACGTCATTGCTTTTTCAGTTTTATTTTGAGATGGCCTCATGCTGTTCTGACACCTATGCATATTTCCCTCTCTTGCATCCACGTGCTTCCCATGTGTTTCAAGTAATCTGACCGCCACATTTTTAGGATGCTTCATCGCATGTTCATGGATGCAGCAGCATCCTCAAAACGCAACGGGGCCGTTTGCGAAAAGGCACCACTGATACTGCATCGAACTGTGAAAACGGCCATGGAGGCAATGACAATTCTGGTCGATATTCCGGATAGCGTGCACGAAGCAAAGCAGTCGATGAAACACCGAAGTTGTCGCTCAGCTTTCATCTCAAGTGTATAGACATCCAAGTGTTCATTAGATAAAATTCTGTGATGCAAACTGTTTTTAACAGTTAGTTAGGGACATTTGAATGTAAACATTTTTCCTGGTCTCTTGAAGGCCGAACGAAGGTAGCGCACTGCATATGTTTGACTCTGCTGAAAAAAGTTTGATATTCGATTCAATATTCTCTTTAAGGCCTTTCTTGTCCCACGAGTGGCATCATCAGAGTGTTCCAAGCAAAACGTGTCCGCACGAACACTTAAAAAAAAACAACAAAAAACAAAAACATTGCCATGACTGGGTTTCGAACCTGCACCAAAATGAGCAGATCAGCTTCCCTGGTCCATGAACTGGAGGACTACGCTATTGCCGCAGCTAATAATGGCTCATTAAAAACTGCAAGACACTCTCGGGCTGTGCAGTAAACATATCGGCTTCATCAAATTCCAACTGCAACATACCTACTCTCTCGCTGTGCAGCGAACATCGTCGCCTTCATGAACTTCAATCTGCGCCGCTCCTTCATTTAACCTCGGCAAATACACCACACACATAGGACATGTGGGTGAGTGCAAGCTATGTCCGCAAATGGTGTTGGGCAAATATACCAGGCGGCGTGACAGAACAAAAAAGAAAAGAATGATGGCGATGCATCTCGTGTCGCAACAGCAACGCTCAGGCTTTCGCATTTCTCCCGTTCAGGTTCTACAGTGCTCTCAAAGCCTTTTTTTCTTGATTTGATTTGATGTTCGATTTGAGAGTTACTGTTCAGAATTTGCACACCCCTAGTAGAATCGGAAGCGTGCAGCACAGGTAAGAGAGAGATAGCCTGGTGGATTGAAAAAAGCAAGGTGCCAAGTGCATCAGCCCTCCTTCTCTGCTGCTATTGTGGAAAGAAGCTGCATGCCTGAATGCCTGTTTGTACACTGTGTGCTAGCCACTCATTCATGCTGCTCTTTATCTGTGTTCTGGGCATCTTCCTGCAATAATGTGTCCTCATCCTTTACAACTGGTGCATAATTGCAAAAGGCTCATTCTCAACCAGTGAGAAAGTCAGGAATACCTCCTAGCCACAACAATCTTTATTACTTATTCAACGCAATACAAAATAACACCTTTCCTCCAGCAACAATCCCTTTTACTGGACTAAAGTTTGGGCTACATAAATACTGCTCAAATACAGGCATAATGGCCCTGTTACAGCCACTTCTGAAAATCATAGATGTCTGCTTTCTTGAGCCTTGTATTGCCAGAGCCTAGGACACGGTTTCAATAGCAGCTATTACACACAGCTGCTTGGCTGAATTGCTATATAACCTTCACCACTCATAATGAAGTTAAAGGGATACTGACGACAAAGTGTGGTTGTTCTGCATGGAAAGAATGTCATAATATACGTCCTAATAATGAAGCACTGCTTTCTTTAAACACACAGCTCTTACACACCTTTCCAACTTCGCTGAACTGCTATTGGCACATGGCCAGTGTTGAATAAATGCTTTGCGCCCCTTGTGCAGCTGCAATCGGCTAGAAGCCCCAGGAGCAAAAAATTATGAGAGCTCTGCCTTGAAGAGTATGATGCAATAGTGAAGGCTACCAGCCCACACATAAAACCCCGCTTTAACCAAACCGTATAAACATAAACGTGCCTGCGTGATGACACGCAAAATCGTGCAGTGTTCCACATTAAAAAAAAAGTGCCTTCATGTCCTAGGTGTTACGTGAATGCAACGCTCCTGGCAGGCTGATACTGATATCACTTGCTCATATGAAAGGAGAGACCCAAGTTGGCAGCTCCTGCCAAACGTCCAGATAGCGCTAGGCCATTTATGTTAGCTGCCAGCTACTGCATGCCAGTGTCATCCTCGTGATATTTCGCTCACAACGCCAATGCCAGCTACCAGCGGATTTTCGGTGAACGAGGCCTCTAACGCTATAGCGTTAAAAACAGCCCAGAGAGCAATATGGCGACACCCTAGTTAGAAAGCTTAATATGCTAGAAAAGTAAAAAATAAATAAAATAAACTTGAACTATAACTATGGGCCACTTTAGCAAGCAAACAGCAGTGCATTGAGACAACCTCTTTATGTGCATCCGTAAGGCTAGGCTACTATCATTCCTTTCCAAACAGTTGTCTTTTTTGGGGGCTTGGTGTCATGAGTTTGAATTGACTAGTGGAAAAAAAAAATATGAATCTTAGTTTTCATTTGAATCTTCTGCTATTTAACATCTTTTTTTACTTAAGACAAAAGTTAGACGGAGCTGTGTTATTGGTCTGGAGCATGCCTAGCATGCCTAGCTGTGTGCCAGACAATACAAGACCAGAAATTGTGCGAAATGGTTGACCTCCAGCATGAGTCTATATTCTAGGCCTGTTCGTGTTCCACTAACCTGGGCAAGGGTGACAGCAGAGGGAGCCACCTGTTCGTCAACAATGGCATGGAATATGGCTACCAACCGGTTCAGAGGAAACTGCTTGGGGCCCAACAGGTGCTGGCTCAAGTGGTTGGCCTGCATGCAAGAACATTTGTGCACCATTCCACACTGGCATAAACAAAAAGAATACTACCTGAGGGGTTCTTAACTAGGCAAGGTGAAAATTATATGAACAAAAAAGAATGGCAGGCAATACAGAAGCAGAAGAAAAAGGCATGTAGGATTCTTTTTGTCATTCCACAGCTTTGTGGCCTACGAAGATCAATAAAATGGGGTTGAAGAGCCTCAGGGTGTAGAAAAACCTTCTGAACCCCCCCCCCCCCCCAAAAAAAAAAAAAAACGTTCATGGGTTAAAGCTGATGGAAAATGCTATGTTATCACCAGTCTAAAAAAGAAAGATTTTCTTTAAATTTATACATGGGACATAATTTCAAAACAATCCTCCTATAATGCGAACCGAACACTTTCTGCAATGAGTCCATGTTAAAAACAAGGCAATAACGGCACTTCAGACAAATCCAGCTGGATTACTGCCAGCAAGTAAGCTAGTAAAAGTGTTGCAAAATAAATGTGAGGTTGAATTCAAGTGTATTCAGCAAGCGTGCATAAAGAAGCATTGTTACAAAACAAAATTTACTCTGAGACGTTCTGAAATCCTTTCTTGACGTCGTTCAACAAAAACTTTTTACTAGATGCCTGCGAATATTCGAATAGAAATCGAATATGATTCTTATTCAATTTGTATTCGAGGAACTGTTCGAATATTACTGAGTACACCGAAATGCTTCCCCGAAATGCTTGACCGCGTGGACTGTGCAGTGAACCATCCTCAAAACATGACCAGGCCGTTATGTGAAAGACGGCTTTCCCGACAGCCTGTGCAAAGTAAAGCACTTGACGAAATCGGGAAGCAACGTCATTCTCCCTTCGGTTTCATCTCAGATGCAAACAACCATTGTGCACGTGTTCATCTGATAAAATTATACCGCTGTCATACAGGCACTTCGGATCGTGATCGGTAAAGATTGTGACTGAAGTTTCAAGCATGGTCGAGACTGACTGTGCTACATGCAGCCATTTGATTCCAATCGACAAATTATATCGCTACATAAGAGAGGGCGCTGCGTGCATGATGAACATTGTCATCAGTTTGTAATATACACAAGAATACAAGCTTGATTAAAACTTTGCAGTTGTGTCATCAATTGCGCACACAGGTAGGACACCAGGCGACTAGCACATGCGAGAACTGGCAAACGTGGTTGGGACTGCACGTTTGCTTACCAATGCCAAAACACGCACAGGATGTCGACAGTTTGAACATAACTTTGAAGTTCAGATCACATAAATTTAGATACAAAGTTATTTATTTTAAAATTGTACGTAATAAATCTCTTGCAGTGATCTTTACTTTTGTTGGTATATTTAATTAATGTCTGCGAACAAGAGTGGCAATGACAGCTCGGCCACTGTCGAGGCATTGGGGCAGGATCATGGGTGATCGTCAATGACTTCGCCATGTAACACCAGATCAGCGTTGAGATCGATTTCGATTGACCTGATCCCGATCGAAAGTGCTACTGTCATGCGAACGGTTTTTGCATGTTTTTTCAAGCCCATTGGATAATTACAATTTTCGGTTAATTCAGACACCTTTTATCGCCCCTTGAAGGCTGGATTAATGAGATTACTGTATTCAGCAGCAATATAGCTCAATCTGGCTTTATGCAGATGTCTCCAGTACAAAAACATGGTACACAGAATCTTGTATAAAGTTTACACTCGATTTTTCAGTAGGGTGCACACTTACACCGAAACCAATGTTCACCTTGGACGAATTGCAACATGACTTCACCCCTCGCTTCTCCCAGGGCCACATGAGATAGGAACAAGACACCTACTGCATGTGTTCCATGGAACTTGGTGCTAACCTGTTATCTCAATTGTGCCTCTTGAAAAAAAACCTGTTCATTAAAGTGATGATAAGAGAATGGAGAGTGTCTGTGACCCACCTTTTTTGGCCGCTTGCACTTTGAGCTCCTAGCCTGCACAAGGAAGGACTTCTGTGAAAAGCACTACTATAAAGTACACAATTTTCAAAGCCCTAAACCATTGAGAAATCACTTTTAAGAAATAAACTGACTTACCTTCTCACCTCCTACATGGATACTGCAGTCACTTTCTAGAATGACATGCTGCCATAATCTAGTTAACTGAGGTGACTGTGAATTTGTACTTTTTCTAACATGTTGCAAATGTTAATTTGCCATTGCAGCTTCACATGTTCATATCAAATGTCTGCTTGTGTCAATGCGTGCTAGTGAAGAGGCGAATGCTGAACTCACTATAGCACTACTTTGAGTGCAAGGCCTCAGTAGTAGGCTGTGCTTCATTCTACCCCATTCCCCCCATTGCTAGGCTCTACATTTTCAAATGCTTCTAATTCTGATTAAGTGCAAGAATGAGTAAGGTAATAGTATATCACAGTTTGCAATGCTGGACCGATGAAGAAATCCAGCACAAATACTAGCAATACTGGTTTGCTGTCAGCATTAGTACTAGTCTAACACTGCGCCGGTACCGAGTAGGAAGACCTAATAGCTCGTAACAAAGATCTCACTTTTCTTCAGTTTCTTTTGTGAAATTGAATTGGCAAAAACATAATAGTACAACCAAGGAACTATATAATAAACCAGTCTCATTTTATGTGTTGTTCAGTACTGTGCCGACAAACAATGCAGATGGTTTTTGGTATGACACATATCACTTGACTGCAGTGAAACTGAAGTTGCGCCGCTCAGCACAGCCAAACAAAGCTCTATCCTCGGCATAAAACTATTGCCCAAAGAATCAATTCCGAAGAACCCAATCTTGTGGCTTTCCTATTTCACTAGCTATGCTTTATGCAATTCTGTATATGTGTACAATTATAGTACTAGTGTTGTGTGTATATCCTCAAATTTTTCAGCTTTTTACCTGTCTGATTGAACCTGCAAATAGTTTTGTATTTGCACAAGAGCTACTGGTTGAAATAGTGCTTCTACATATAACTTCGTTTCTGTAAATGAAATGCCTTATATCTGGGTATCCCAGCAAAATCTAACCGAGGTTTTAAAATATATGATGAGCCCTAGCCATGTGAAACCAATTCAGAGCTGTTCAGAGTTGCCCATCCTAAGCTAGTAGCTTTTCCTTCACCAAGGTCAATCAATTGGTGAAGAATAATTAGCTAGGTTTTTAATTATTGGCTCGAAGAAATATGGTGTCAATACAAAAGTTATAGGTTACCTCGAAAAACAGCTAGCTATGCTGTTTTTTGATATCGAGGTATATCTTCGTGATTTTCATACCATGTGAGGGCCGTATCCGTAAGCGAGAAAATGATGTTTGCCAGCTGGTCATTATTGTCCCACTTGTTATAATGGCTCACTCGGTAGTGGGTGAACCATTCATCCGCATCATCACCAGCTGCTCCCACAAAGGAACGGGGCTCTCGGTAAAGTGGCCAGGAACCGCAGGGTGTAGGCCTAAGCGTGGCTTCTCCATCCAGGGACATCTCGGACACGTTGGATGGTAAGCGGCAAGACGTTGACTCCGGCGAGGCTCAGGCTGATCCATTGTTAATTAGGACGTACCCAGCAAATCTCCACTAAGATGTTATGGCTGAAATCTTCATTCAGGATGGGGTTGCGCCAGACGTGCGGAGTCAGACCTTGGTCGCGTTCAGGCGCGTCATTTCCACTTTTTCCACCACCAAAACCCTGTTCTTCCATTACATCATCTTCACTCCTTCGTGATAATATATATATATATATAAATATATATATAGTTGGTTGGTTTGTGAGGTTTAACGTCCCAAAACGACTCAGGCTACGAGAGATGCTGTAGTAGAGGACTCCGGAAATTTCGACCACCTGGGCTTTTTTAACGTGCACTGACATTGCACAGCACACGGACGCCACTCTGTTTTGCCTCCATCGAAACGCAGCCGCCGAGGCCGGGATTCGATTCCGCTTCATATATATTGTCACGCACTTCCCGCGGTCCTGTATTGAAGGAAGATGAGGTTTGGTGGAATAAGCAGAAGAGGACGAGGAAGCTGGGTCTGTCCCCACACTTGTTACGAGGTTTATTTACACATATGTTGGATGCGCTGGAGATTAGCACACCACAGCGGACAGACCCAGCTTCCTCGTCCTCTTCAGCTTATTCCGCCAAACCTCATCTTTCTTCAATACAGGACCGCGGGAAGTGCGTGACAATATATACATATATATATATATATATATATATATATATATATATATATATATACACACACATAAGAAATAATAAACAGATGGACATGTGAAATGTCTCGAGAGAAAGACAAGGCATTTCCAATAGAAAGCATCCCAACCCTCTCACCTTCACGAAAAACTTGCGATCTGTGCCTGGTGGGTTGTATGAAGCCAGATAAGCTGCCAGCAGTAAGAAGCGTGCATGGAAGGGCAGTTCAATGCGCAGGGCCTGCTGACTTCCACTGCAAACATGTGGAAGACAAACACACACTATAACCTTACAGACGCGTACAAAGCTGGGACATTAACTGATATGCATTCATCTCTGAAACAGCCCAGTGAACCAAAAAGAAAGCAGGGGCACCACAGACACTGATTCTCAGTTACACAGTTATTGCTAGTACAAGTTTTCATTTGCATCTATCTATGCTATGCATATCACAATAGGGGCCCCAGCACAACTACCAGAACCGCTGTGATAACTGCAACAAGCACATAGTAGTATGCATAGGACAGAAATAAACCAGTGTCCTTTAACTCTCTTTGTGGAGCCGTGACTACTTGGGCCTTGCGACACAGACTCAGATAGGACTAAACAAGCAATGTGATTGCTAAGCCCTTAGTTCACAACCTATCAGTGCACAACCATGTCACCTGCCAATACCACCTGCCAAAGGCATGCTCAGGAGGAGGACTGTGATGTGTGCTGTGCATGTTGGCAGGAGCAATATAGATACAAAACCCCTCTTTAAAGTCGCATTAACACGACAGACTGGATTGCGAAGTCATCGGTCACACGGTCTCTGAAACGTGGTCTACCTATAGCAGACTACAGCGCGGACTGCGCAGATGAGTCAGCTAGATACCCACTCCGAAAGCCTTTACATGATGGCGCCAATGCGCGAGAATGCGGCCTTTTGAGCAAGCCAGAAAATGAACAGCAAACAAAATGAGCGGATTAGCTGCATTGGCTGTCATTTTTGGCATCTTGGAAGATGAAGATGCAACTTCTATGCATGCAAACGATCTTGCCAAGTCAATCCTAGGCTGCCAAAACGTCAACTGAAGTCCAAAATCACATGTATGAGGAGCTGCTTGCTGCTGATGCATAACAAAACAAGCACCTCCTTTGGGTAAGAAGCGAACAGTTTTACTAGCTCTTGGCTTGTGTGCAGCCAAGGATCGAGCATAAGACACCACTATGCGAAGCGCAGTCCCAATGAAGGCCAGGCGTCAAGTTACCTTGCGTTTTCTGGCATCAGGTGAGCTGTGCCACTTGTCAGAAGCAGATGAGAGCCTTGCAGTTTCCGAGCCGTAAGTGTACAGTTTGAGCATGCACAAGCACTGTTAAGTGCAAGTGAATAATAAGGAACGCAAGTTAGTAAACAATGATTTAGCATCAGATCGACCAAGGCAGAGAACAGTTGTCAGTAGCAGCGTTAGGATATAGGCAACAAGCTGTTTCTCACTGGAGTGCGTCAAGTCGCCAATTTCTTAAAAGGTGTATCGAAACATGAACAATTCGAGAAGTTTATATAGGTTATCGTTATTAAAGGTGCCTTCTAAATGAGAAAGTTGACTGGATGCGAAGATGCGAAACCAGTTGAACTGCGCCTGTGTCAAGTACAAGCACAATGCCTCCATGACAGCGTAAAATTCATCTATACCATCAGAAAAAATTCTAGGGAAGAACTTTGGACCACTAAAGTGCGATGAGGCGAAAACCCTCCACTATGGCCCCTCTTTCTCTCTTTTTTCACTCCCACCTTCCTGCTTTCCCTTACGGCTCGATTAAGGTGTCTGCAGAAAATTGTGACAGATACTGCGCCTTTACTTTCCTACAAATTAATTCGAAACACCGCTGATGCCTGCTTGACTGCATCTGCTTCTGTATGCTATGTGGTGCGGCTTCGAGGAAGCGCCAAATGAAAGGCGCCGCACGGATGCCTGGATCAGACGCCTGGTGGGGTCAGCTTCGTACATGCGTGAACCGCCTAGTGACGTCATGACGTCACCATCATTACAATACCAAGTGACGATGTCATAATCAGTCATCTATGGACGCCATATGCCAGACGCCATATGAGCCATTAAAGGCTTTCGCCTTAATAGCTAAGGTTTCTTTTCCTTTCATTTCCTTGTAGCTTGTGTTGATGCTGCAGTGACGTGCTAGGTTTTTGTTGACACTGCATGACTCATTCAGTGCTTGCTTTGCTTTTCAGGGCCATCAGTTCTGGTTAGGATGCTCTACAGTAAAGGGAATTTCCCTTGAAACCTGTTTGGCCATATACCTGAAGCTGAAAGGCGACTACCTCATATCACCAAAAAGTGAAGAACAATGGCACACAATTTTCAAAGGATTCCATAAAAATGGCAGTTTCCAAATTTTTGTGGTGCCAGCGACAGAAAATATGCTTGCATTATAAAGCCCAAGCCCCAAAAATATAGACCCCTGCATCTTAATTAGAAAAAGTCCTTCAGCATTCACTTATTTCGGCACTTCAGGCTCCCAAGGAGATGGGGGCATATGGCAGACAACTCTGCCATATGCCATATCAAGAACACAGCCCGTCTGCCAATTTCAGTGGAAATTAGGCACTCTCCCACTCTGAATGTCTCCAGAGATCGTTGGCGACGATGAGTTTCTGCTGCTGCAACGTTTCCAAATGCACTATTGATGCATTCACTTCCCAAATTCCTACCCCCTTTTTCCTTTCAGTACATCATCATTCACAGTTAACAGCACTGACTGGTTAAACCTTTCGACAATCGAGTCTGCCTAAACCGCTGCTTTCATTGCAGTCTCTTTATGTGCTTGTTTTCACATTTTGTAACCTTTTCCCTGTAATATTACTGGTTCATGTTATGGTGTTTGCACCAGGGCCAATGAGTGCTTGTTAAGGCCGCTTAAAATATTTGCTCCTTTTTTTCCTCTCTTTGCTAATAACATCATGTGATGGTGACAATGCCAAAGACAGCAAACGGACAGACTTGTACTGCCCTGAAATAAACTCTTTATTGGGCTGACTTTTGCCTGAAAAAGAACAAAGTAACATGGTGGCGTCGAAAGCAGCAATTTTGCGCGTCGGCTGTCCAAGTACGAATGCCCACTGCATTCGTCAGCGCTCAATTCCATCAGTGAGACGGTGACATTGGCTCAAAGCTGTCAATTCGGAACTATGGCAGCTCAGCAGACCACTTTCGCATTCATGTATTTCGGTGCGACCACAACCTTGAATTACATTTTGAAAATGTGCTTGTTGCTAGACTGAAAAGTTTTGCCATTAATGAATCCAGTATCATGCCAAGGGATACGAAGTTTGAAAAGGTCTCCTGGCCATATCATGGATCACCGCTTGCAGACTGAATCAAAGCAGCAGAAATCAGCGACGCAGCGTCCTGTCCATGCCAGAACGCGAGAGTGCTTCGCGATTTGGTTCGCTTTGTGAATCCACCTTAACCAAGTCTCATATGTGCTGCCCAAGTTATCAACTCCTGCTAAATTCGCCCATGACATGTGGTCTTGTGATGTCACAGAAACCTCCAAACACTCAATACCCAGCCATGTCACTTGCCAACTACTAGCTGCCAGAGGCATGCTCGTGCTTTTCATGCCATGGATGTCGGACAGCGGGTTTTCCGCTGATGGGGAATGTAAAGCTCTTGTCTTAAAACTTCAGTCCCTCAGCAATACGCCACCACCAAAGAGCTTTACCTGTCACAACCACATCTCAAAAAAATGAACACTTGCATAGGCTATAGAATTGATTGTTACCCATAACAATGCAGCATTGTTTTGCCATAAGCTTGCATGCAATAACCCTACCTGGTCTCTCGAATGTAGACTGACCGGAGACCCTGACGGAGCCGTGATGTCATCTCTTTCCGCCAGGAGGTGCCTTCGCTCTCAGGGTTGGCGGCCATGCTGACAGCAGCATGCTGTAATTCCCGCAAACTCAGTGTGGTTCCTGACAGCACTGTGGGCAGCAGTGACTCGCCACCCAGCAGGCGGCCAAGTTCCGAGGCAGTGTACTGTGGGAAGTGGATGCGGTACGGCGAGATGCCGCCTGCTCCCCGGAACTTCTCCCATGGAGCTCGTGACAGCAGCACACAGCACAGCAGCCGGCTGGTCAACTCGCGCAAACGCAAAAGAGCCCCCAGTAGGCCTAGGCTACGCAGACGCTCAGCCTGGTCCACAACCTGCAACCACTGACACATATGACAGGGAACCGGTGCGATCCATTTGGGCCATGCTGCATTCATTTCCTCGACTTCACTCCTCATATATGCCAGTGGCAGTGCAATGCACGCAGTACTAAATGCAGAACGATGGATAGCATGGGTCCCCTGCCGCCTCCTGAGATTAGGACTATGCCCACCTACTGGGAACAAAGGGGAACGAAAATTGAAGTAGGCAAAGACTAAGAACACAGAAGAAATATGACACACGTGGCAAACTTCACTGTAGCAAAAGCTTGCTAAAGGGCTAAGACCTGGAAATGTGCAGCATGGACTTCCCTACCTCGGGTTGGAGAGTACCACATGCTTAATGCTTAGACCTCTGTTATCCAATTTGGAAAAGAAACTTTAACCTCTCAACGTACTATGACCTTCGATCTGACGCTAGCAGTGGGTTGTCTCAGCCCCTCACCAATGATGTCATATACTGAGTGCACAATGCAAAGGTATTTGAAAACGCTATTACCTCTCGTCATAGACCCCAGCAGACTCACCACATCTATCTAGGCATGCAGTTTCTTGTTTACTGACACATTATCATTCATACTGTGCAATTTGTTCCAAGATGGAAGCGTACCCAGGTTGACACGGGCAATAAAACATCATGCAGTTTTCGTTGTCACAGCCACACACCTTAACTCGGAAATTGCCACTTTTCTGAACATAGCAAAGTCTTTCATTCACAAGGTGTGGAAAGAACTGAAGTGCTCTTGTGGTGACATGACACGGTGAGAAAAAAACAGTGAATACAATTATACATTGCATGAAGAGCTTGCA
>JAJIZL010015622.1:705379-719839 GCA_023969395.1 Amblyomma maculatum
CAGCGCCTTTGTCCCGTCCTCTGTCTTGTGGTGTGTTTATTTCGGCGCAGTTTTTCACAATAGAAATTGGCCTGCATGTTTAGTGCCACAACATAGTCCATTCATGTGGCAGTGTGCACAATGCTCTAACATGTTGCGTTCAAGCTGGGAGATATGGTAAGACTCAGCAAGGTTCAGCAAACTCCTTCTTAATGTCTGATATCCGAGGCCATGCCTCACAGTTCTTGTCCCTCTCATCAGCTGAGATTTGCCGCTAATCTGCTCACTGTAATCTCTAGCAGCACACTGTAATTTTCTGAGGTGCATACAATGACTGTTTCAATGTACTATATTGACTTCATGCGTTCCTCACAATGGGGATCACCGTTGCATCTTTCGACAGCTGCAGCACTAATTTCATAAGCTATATCGCTGCTGCTAGCCCTTCCCTGTCTTACATCAATATTTGTTTTGTACAAATTTTCTCGCAAGTAGCTTTCTTCTAGAGTTTTACCTCAAGTCTACAGTCGTGTCTTTCAGATAGATTATGTATGTGCAGAGAAAGGGCATTTGTATTGGCTCATGTGTTGCCCCAGTCCTATGCACATATTTCTATCATCAGTTCACAAAGAGATTTCTGCGTCCCTTTGTGGTCTAGGTATAAAAATATTCAGGCATGCCGATGACTGTTTAGTGATCATGGATAATGGCTCTGCAATGATGCATGCAGTGGGAAGTGTCCTTTCTGTTTTCAGGAAACAAAGGAAAGGGCTTGCTTTTACTCATGAGCTACTTGTGGATGACAGGCTGCAGTTCTTAGATTTAAGTATTAAAATTTTAGATGGGGAAGCGTGTTGGAAGTATAAAACCGGGGCTAAAAAAGAGCTTCTTCTGTATGGGTCAGCCCATCGAGATTACTTCTCTTTACCTGGGGTCAGCTGTGTTACAGCTCTGTGATCATATGACTGAGGCCAGCTTTACTAATGAAATACAAAGGCTGCAGGTGGCTGGATTCCCAGGTAAGGTTATTTGTGGGGTGGCAGAGACTGTTATTCAAAAAATGAAGGGCAAAAGAAGGGTTGCAGCAAAGTTGGTAAATAAGCACTCACGAGTAGTTCCTTACATACAGAGTGGCGCATTGCCTGAAGAAGGTGGCAGGCAGGTATGATGTTTGGTTGTTCTCTGCGCCAAAGAAACTGAGTGGTTTGTGTGCAAGAAAAGGGAATAATAAGAAAGCACAATGTGATAAGAGGCATGTCAAGCGTTTAGTAGGCTGTGTGGTGGGAGTGGTTTATGAGATTCTACTGATGTGTGGAAAAGTACATATAGGGCAGACTGGGCAGTGTATCAGTGATAAAGCAAGAGAGCATGTGAAGTCTTTAGAGAATAGAAAGGGGTGAAATTTACCTCTTCATTGTCAAAAGTGCAAGTGCAATCCATTGCTTAGTAGGTTCAGTATCTTAGGCAAGAGACTGGTTAAGATTGCCTATGAAATTTTAGAGCAATTTTGGATAGAAAAGAAGGACTGCACATGTGTCAGTGATGCCTCTCTGTCCTTACACAGAAATGAAATTTCATTTCTTAAAGACTGCTTATGAGTAGTTGCGAGAGATGTGTGGTGCATGAGAGGTGCTTTTTGGATGAGTTTGATGGCTTATCGAAGACTTTTCGGAAGATGGACCTGCTACCGCTGAAACGTATCTGGATGATGTAAATAAAGTTTTGAATTGAAATTGAATTGAAATAAGTGGCGATTATTTTTTTTTTAGAAGAATAACCTTCGTCTTCTTCAAACGGGCAAACAAGGGGGCTTCATAGTGGTTCTGGCTGTCCTATACGAAGAGAAGGGGACTCAGGCAATTAAGAATTTTGTGATTGTGAAGAAGAAAGCTAGTAAAGCAAAAGCCATTGTGTTATGTAATGAACTGCACTGACCAGACTGACCAAGGTGATCTGCGAGTGAAAGGGTTCCTTGATGTGAGGTGTTTTTCTTTTTTTTTTTAGTTTGTGTCTATGTGGGCGGAAGTTGTGACCGTCTTGTTTGGACGATGTGAGTGATGGACTTGGTCTTGTATTCGTAGCTTGGATGTCAGCGTTGCTAACGTTTATTGTTGGCCAGACATATCTGCTTGGGAAAGAAGAGGTGTGTGAGTGTGACGTACTTGGGAGTAGCAGGGGAAGTTGTGGCTGGGTATGAAAGAGAAAGTTCGGGTTCCGTTTTGTATTACAGTTGGTAGTGTGTGCCTGTGTTGTGTATCTCTCTACGTGTTAGTCTATGTTGCACCGCAGTTCTGGGTATTATGCACCAACTCGCCCCACAAGCTGTTATTCTCCACCGAAAAATTGAAGACTCATTTGAGTTCTGTGCCCTCATCAGAGGTCACAAAACTTCTGATGAGGGCATTACCTTTTCTTGTAACCATTATATACCTGTGGTCAGGAAGTTGCCTTTTGCTTGTCTGTGCGTGCTGCCGGCAGTGAGAGTTTTGAATAGCAAGAACCCTTGGAAGCTAATAGTTGGATATAGGAGTGGGGGCCCTGCTTTCATGGTGGTAATGGTCTATTAAAAAAATTCTAAAAAAGGAAAAGAATGATGAACTGTCAAATTTCAATGTCATGATGGTCAGCATAGGTTGTGTAGCGCAAAATCAAAATCAAATGTTTGGCCATGCCGAGTTCTCACCATCTTTTTGGCATCAGTCATCTTAATTATTGTGAAATGAGCTCCAGAACTGAAAAAAGATATATGCCAAGTAAAATCGTACTGAGCAGCACAATTGTAAACAGCCACTTTCAGGCAAATTGCATAGAGGCTAAAGCTAAATTTTCTAAAATCAAATTGCGAGATTTTCTTTGTTGCCAGATGAGCACTATACAATATCCTTAGATCTGCAGATAATCGGTGTACCTGCATTTTTTTTTTCCAACATAAGAGAACTAGACAGTGCACAAGGTTGTAAAATGGGGCATTTTTGGTCAGCACCCAGGTTTTGAAAATTGTTTCTTCTACTAAGGAAATTGCTTTTGCTCTATGGGGACATTGAAGCTTGTTCAGGAAAAGAAGAAATTTTACATCATAGAGAAAAAGAAGAAGAAATGGACATGGGCAGGACATGTAGTGCGAAGAGAGGATAACCGATGGTCGCTGCAGGTAACAAACTGGATTCCAAGGGAAGGAAAGCGTAGCAGGGGGCGGCAGAAAGTTAGGTGTGTGGATGAGATTAAGAAGTTCGCAGGGGTCAAGTGGATGCAGCTAGCACAGAACCGGGTTAAGTGGAGAAATGTGGGAGAGGCCTTCGCCCTGCAGTGGATATAATCAGGCTGATGATGATGAGAGAAAATTATTTCTGCTACCCTGTATTAACTTTCAACAAGGCCCCACAGCTAACATTAATGCTGCAACTGCAAGCAATGCGCAAGAGGCATAACCTGAATTTTTTTTTTTTTGAAGCTGGGGTGCTATTATGTTTGGTTTTAAACATAAGCTTTCATACATTTTTTTTGCCGTGCTATGCTGTAGTAATCCATATCTTTTTGTCTACGTTAAGCATGTCTAATAAGGGAGTAATTACTCAGTGACATTCACCCAAGCGCAGCCACCCAAGTGCAGCATGTCTGTCTACTATAGAAGGACAAAAAGCAGTGGATGTCTGTAATAGTGCTTGTTCTCTTGCCTTTCTATAGTTCATTCCTGCTGTGTCAATGTGGCGATAATTGTGTTTGTTGCATCCTTTTTGTTTTCTTACACGGTGTTACAGAGGACTGCTACGTCGGCTGCTGCACAACAGGGCACATGAGTTTTTTTCCCATTGGCTGTGTTGGCATTGATTTATTGAGAATATGTGGTCATCTTAAACATATTTATTACAGTGTCATTTTCATAATTTCTTAGGTCAAACAATACAATTTACAGATATCTGAACCGTTCATAAGGGCCCAGTAAAATTGTGTTTAAATATCTAAAACATGCCTAAGAATGTCCTTGTTGTGCTCCTTGCATTGCACAGCATTAAATATTGCTGTCCTCTTTTGCCTTTTCATGCACAGCACTTGAATTGGCATTCTGTTGCTGGCCAGTGCTTGTTGCAGCAGGAGTAGTCATACTGACTTGATCGGGGACACCACTTGAGGAAGACTCTTTTGCCGCCCCTGGGCTTGTAACAAGCACATCTGAACTATGTTCTTTCTGGCCAGATGTTGCAGTATGCAGTGAACTAGACGTGCCTGATTCTTGTGCTGGAGAAGCAGTGCCATCTTTTGAAGGTGTAGAGGATGTGGGCCGCCTTTCAGCTCTCTCTCCAGCACACTGGATGACTGCATACTCACCTGTAACCATCCAGTCTGATGATCGCTGTGCCACTTTGCTGGCAATTACTGGTTCTATACCTGCTACAGTATCGGCCTTCAGAGTGCGCAGAGCACAAAGGAAGGTTGGCTCGAAGCCCCTGAGGGCATGTTTGAAGGAGACTGTGGGGTCCCAGTCCAGGTCACCCACAAGTTTTCGGTAGTTCAGGTCGCCTTTGAAGAGTAGCAAATCTGCTGACTGTAAGAGTTTGTAAAGGTCGGGTCGTCTGGTCACCATCTCAGCGTAGTCAAACGATTGTGTCCAAAAGAGATCGTCCATCACAACCCAGGTGCCATCCATGATTTTACGTTGGCATCGCTCACTCATGGCCTGTGTGGCTGCATGGTCACTCTCCTGCATTTCACGAAGAGTCCAAAACAGGTCACGCCGCATCACATCTGACACATACCAAGGTATGGCCTTGACGTGGATTGTCACACTGGCCACATAGCCAGTTTCATGAAGGAAGTCGAGGAGAGCCAGATCAGTGGCTAGCTCATAGCCGGCATTGTCCATCACACAATGAAGCCAAGTGGGCTGACCATCATGATTGCGTTCACGAAGTTTACATAGGTACTGCCACAGTTTATCGGCATGGTTAGAAATGATGTATGGCCTGAGCCGATCAGTCTGCTGCAATGAACCTGCTTGGCCCGAGCTGTCAGCACCACAAGACAGTGAAAGGTCGCACCGGTTTCCCCACAGCGATACTTCAATCAACCTGCAGAATGCAATCAAAAGGTATAAGTTGTCAGTACTTACACAGATTCTGTTGGCCACCTTGCAGAGTTAATTGTATTTGCATCAGAATTTAGAAAACTGTGTTATGGCTGCAGTATACCCGTAGGTTAGGTTTGGTTTGGTTTGTGGGGTTTAACGTCCCAAAGCAACTCAGGCTATGAGAGACGCTAGGTTAGTCAATTTCGCATTTTCTGCTTTGGTCGGCATTTGCAGACCTGGCATTAAATTGAGCTTGGCAATTATATCTTTTACGAGTTTACTTGACAATCTGTTTACTATTTCAACTGCACTGGGCAATGGTCTTCCAGGGAATAAGACAGGAGCTCACCTGTATGTACTCTGTTTAAGAGTTTCCAGTGTAGCCTCCCGATGAGTGTTCTGGCGGACAAAGTCACACAGGATGCGTACTGCATTGAAAGAACCATAGAGTGCATCCCGCTTGAGTTTACTGAAGGGATCGTAGTCCTTCAGCTTTGTTGTCATCTGAAATGACTCAAATATGCGCCGATAGTAGTATGTTTCAATGTATAGCCAGGGCGCCTCATACCAACGAGGTGGACAACCATTGTCAATCATGTAGCAGTTAAGCACACTGTTCCACACTTCTGCATCTTCAAAGTTGTCCTCTATTCGCACCATTGGCTTGTTCGTGACCATCTCATTGCGCAGCTTGGCAAGGCGTCCTACAACAAGTTTGGTCTCCTCACGTGCCTCAGCGCCCATCACTCTTTCTATCTCCATCCGGTCCCTGAACACTGTGTCGATAACTTTAGTTAAGATGACCGGCAGTCTGTCACGTACAGTTTTGTAGGCAAACCCCTTCGTGTTCTTTGCACTGAGTGGTGGCGGATTCGGCAACGCTTCTGGAGGCACCACTGCCACTGGCTTCCTGCTTTCATTCTGCGTTATGCGCCAGGTCGGTGGTGCAGGCAGTGACTGCTTCCACAGAGGAACCCTAGGTAGTCCCTGCTGGGCGTCAGGTTGGGCCGGCTCGGGCCGTTCTGTCTCTTTCTGTTGTTCTATGGTACCCGATGTTTCCGGCAGTCGCTGTTCAGTTGGCAGCTTGCCTTCAGATGCCCGGGTCGGAGTTCCACTGAGGGGCTTCCCTGACGATATCGGAGTTTCCTTCTTTGTCCTTAATTCGAGCTCGGGCGCCTCCTTGTCCAGTGCCATAAGCTCGGAAGATGCACAACTCTGGGAGCTTCGCTTGCTAGGCGTCGAGAACGGGCCACCGTCGACTTCCGCAGGTTTGTTTCGTGCCACCAAATCCCTCGGTGTAGTCCTTCCGGAAGCACCGTGCCAGGCAGGCACTATTGCTGTGGTGTCCGAATCGGTATGCGGCGGCTCTTCTGTCGCTGACTTTGATGGCAGCTTTTCAGCCGGCTGTTGCTTCCTATGACCGCGCGGTGCAGCAGTCGGTGTTTGTTCATCAGCAGATCGCTGAGACACTGACGTTGGTTTTTCGGAAGCGCCGTGCCTTTGCGCTGCGACTGGCTCATCGGCGAATGCTGCAGACTTCGGCGAGTGCCCGTGCTGATCGACTTGGCGTGACGCCGCGGCCCGCTCTCTTGCGCTGGGAGTTTCCGGTTCCCCGACAGAGTGACGAGACGCCGACTTTTCTGAAGCGTCGCGCGAATTATTTTGCGTTGATGACTTAGCTGCCGAGTGCTCGTGTTCGATTCTCGGAGACTCTTTCTCTTCAGCAGATTGCGACATGTCGACGGCGTGTGCCTGCGGCGATTTGGGCCGCTCCAGTTTACTACCACCAGATGCCGAATGCTGCTGACTGCCGGCAGTGCTTTGACGAACTTTATCAGCAGTGTCTTTTGTTTTCGATTGCCGCGATTTCGGCGATGGAGTGGTCATCTCTGTGTAACCTGCGATACCAGCTCACTATGCACCGGCCCCCAGCTGTATCCACGATAGGATAGCATGAGGATAGCTCTAAAAATGGACGAACGGTGGCGTTAGCTGCGGCAGTGACAATGGCGATGCAGCTGACTGGGGTCTAGGTGGACAGGTGGGAGGGGAAAAAAAAAAGTTGCTTGTTCGTGCTTGTTCGCTGTCCTCTGTCATTTTCCGAGTTCAGAAAAGAGGGACAGGACGATTTGTGTGAGTACCTTTCTTAGAAATAATTTCGCGTCAAGCTGGTATTAACGCCACCTGATAAACCTGATAAAAAGCGGCTTGATTTCGAAAGCATACTCAATAGCGTAGATAAGATTACAGAGACACCGCTTATTTTAGTATCTTGCTGGCTTCGTCTGCTACACGGTAGATGTGGTCTGCTATTTGCGAAATGTGTTCCCGTGCGCAGCAGTCTTTCCAAGGACCATAGTATCAGCAGGTAGCAGTGGGTTCTGCAGGCTTTCTGCGGCGCAGATTTTTTCATTCCGCTAACTGAGGACAATTATTAGTATTCGGGATGAATCTCGCGAAATACTCGGAACCATAATGTGGACATAATGATATGAAATCTTTTTTTTTTTTTTTTTTTTTTTTTTTCTGAGGTAGCTAAAAAGCATTTCCCGCCAGGTTTCAGAGTCGAAAGGCGAGGTAGGCGAGTGGAATGTGCGTGCAAAGGTGATGTCTGTGAAAAAAAGAATGAATGCACTGTGGGTTTTTGACAAAGAGGAGGCACTGAATGACTGGAGTATAGGAAGCAAAGATGGGCAAACATGCACAAAGTCTGGGTGCATTAAAGTACCGGGAGCTTAAATATCGCTTGGTTGTGGCATGTGAAGTGCTGCCTCTCAAGTAATACTGCATCCCCGGCCGCAAACATTCTAGCATCATCCCCTCCACCGAATCACCTCATCACCCTCCTCTGGGTCCCTGCGCACAGCGAACACCCAGGCAACACGGCCGCTCACTCCCAAGCCCGAGCACTCGTCAACCGGGCTGAGAGCGACCTGGTGCCTTCGTCTCGCAATGCCAGAGATCAGCTTCTTAACTACCACGACCTCACCATATTTTATAGAAATTCCCGCCTGCTGTACCCTCCTCCGCATAAATCTCTTCCCAAAAGTGACCAGGCTTTCTGGCGCAGACTTCAGACGGCCACAGTCATGACCCCTTTCCTTCTCTCTGTTATAAACCATGGCGAAACCTCTCCTCACTGCCACTTGTGTCCTAGCACCAGAGCCGACTTTACTCACGTCTTCCTGAACTGCCCGAACAAACCCAAGCCCCCGTGGCAAGGGCCAAGACACCAGGAGCGATGAGAGGCTGCTCTGCGGAGCTCGCTGCCGGAGGTACAGCTTCAGACACTGAGCTGGGCCCAAGGGGTCGCCGAAGCTCAAAAGTGCCCGGCCATCTAGAGCGGCCTGAGGGCCCATCGTCGTCCTGCTCCCTCGCTTCCCTTTACCCCCCCTCACCTGGTTCTTTTTTGAATGATTAAAGTTGCTACCTACCTACCTGCCATATTTACTACTAAACAGTATATATTGAGATACTGCATTGCAATTGTAAAGTCTCCTCAGAAATTCTTCCTGAGTCCTCAAATTGGCCGCTTTATGTTCGTGTACAAACAACGGAAAGACGAGAATCCCTATAACTGTAAACTCCTTGTGGCAGCTCAGTTCGGCCGTGATGGCTGCGTGTTAGCCAAGATATAATACAAAATGGCCTAGTGCTACACAAGTTCAGTGCATATCAAGGAACCTCACACAGAGCCCTTTGCTATGGCAGCCCTCCATAGCCCATTTGTAGCTCTGTAATGTTAAACCCCATAGTTCAGTTTTCCTGTCACCATTTGTCAATTTGGAAAGTTGACACACTGCAAAACAAGAAAAACACTGCATGGCCCAGAAGCAACCTGATGGCCTCCATTCTTGACAGTCTGTTCACGCAACACAATGTACTGTGTCACATTTTATTTTACTGTGTAAAAAAAGGATGCAGTCATATATGTGGCCTGTGTTTCCATGTTTAAATTAATGGCGTTAAAAGTACATGGTGTGATAATTGCTCCCAGGAAGATTAAAGGCAAACATTTATTGGTTTACAGTCAGTCAGTGAACTAGCATCTCAGAAATGTGTTGTGCATCTTGTTTCCTGCAAAGTCACTGGAAAACATGCCTTATTTATGAGTTTGAAGTACTGTCACTTGAGTAGTCTAAATATAAAGGTGAAAAAATTCTAAGGAGCTCAATTATGATACTCCCTATCATCAAATTTAAGTGCTGCTATCTAAGTGTTTTTGCAATATATTGAGGCTAAGAATTTGAGCTATGCTCATATATATGTATGTGCAGTTACAAAGCACTCTATTTTTCTCATGAGCCGAAGAGGAAGAGCAGAGCTCGTGGTTCTTCTTTCCCTTGTTCTGAGAAATTCTCTTTGGCTCGTGACTCTCATTCACTCGGTTGCACTGGCAATGGCAGGAACAGGGCGAGTCTCAACTGCCGAATGGACACATAAAGGTCACGCTCTAAAACTACTGAATGGCACCATAACAGAGAAATACACTGGTGTGGCAAAAGTTGTTTGTTTTCCTCTATTGTTAAACGTCATTTTCTGCTTCCACAATATTTAGGTGGATACTGTTAATTCCAGTAACATGTTTTTGACATGGCTTAATTTTTTTTCGTGAGCTACCCCTAGGGCTCTCGTCTGATAAGATGTTGCTTGTGTGTTTGTCTGAAACCAGCTAGACCTGAAGAAAGAAATAAAATAATCATGACCAAAATGCACCAAGCCTGGGTTTGGAACCCCCCCTGTGGCACGAACAGATCAGCTTTGCTGTCCACTGCAAAAGAATGCTATGTCATTGTCGCATCCAAACAAACAGCGCATTTAACTGCCACTCTCTTACGCTGTGCATAATATGTTTTCTTCATCAACTTCCATCCATGCACAATGGATTCAGAACACACTGCTATCACATTGCCTTCATCAGTCCCAAAATTTTATGACACACTGCAACTAAGGTCCCCAGTCATTGATTTTGTCCGTCTTTACCTGTGGCCTGACCTCGAAGCCTCAGCCTCAAACCGAAAGCAAGATATGACATGCTAGCTCACATGCTTTGCATTTGTCCAACAAAGGTAAATGAGCTGTAAATAGTTGTCTTTGAGGTCAGTAAATGGCACACTGCATTCAGACGTTTTTTTATTTTGGAAGTACAGGCACCAATGTCTCATGCTATTGGCACTCACTCGCACTGGTGGCTAAATGGTTGTTTCTGCCATGCAAAGCAACTGTCCATGTTTGCAGTGTTTTCTAACATGCTAACATATTTCTGAAGTGTTTCTCAGTTGGATGTGCAGAAAATTCACTTTACTAGCTTGAAAATCGAGGGTATTTTGATGTGCTCGCCTTCAAAATCTTCATAATGGCTGTGTAGAATCTTCCTGTATTTGGTTATATTGCTGCAGAAATTGAGACTGATTGCAAGTCTTTGTAGGTTAGAAGAAAATGGAGCCTATTGGGCTATTATAATATGACTTGTCTAAAAATGTTCAATCAGTGTGATTGGTCAAGCTAGAAAGGTAGCACATTCAATAAATTGACTCCTAAAGCCCAAAACTTAGATGCTTGAATGGTTTCAAACAAGCAGTAAATGAAAGATTAAAAGAGGTGTATTTTTGCTGAAAAGTTCCTTTCTCTTCAAGTCTGCGTGTAGCAAGAAAATGGGTAACAGCTATTAATTCTCTGACAGACTGTTTCAGAAAGTTTTGAGGTTTCATACCTGGTTGCTCTTTCCTGCCAGATTTCTTTGAAACAGGGCTACATTTCTCTTGTGATGCATAAGTGCTGGTAGAATGGGCCCATCATTGTGCCATCCCAGTGTTGACCAATTGTACCATGCATGATACAAAACATATCACAGTAAAGTATCACCCTCTACTCTGAAAATAACTGCAGGGTGCTTTCCCAAAGGCCAAACATACTTACCTGGTTTGATGCTTTTAATTTTCATAAAAAAGTATGTAATTCTGACAGATGCCCAGGCAAACATATCCAAACTCATTTTTCCTTCCCTTCAAAAAAAAAAAAAAGCAAAGCTGACCTGATGTGCAAGCCCACCTTCCTAGTTTTGCAAAACTATAAAATAAAATCATTTGTAGCTAACAATTCAAATATTTTTCTTCTAATGTTTCCAATAGTGATAGAGGAGAGTTTCTTCCTTTTTTTTTTTTCTTGAAGGATGTTAATTTTTTAATAAATAAATTCCAAACACTGGCCATGCCTAAACATTTCTAGGATATCCAGTCTTATTTCTCTGCCCCTAAAGGGGTAGAAAGGAGTTTGAAAGCCCAATTGGGCATTTTATTGGCGATATTCATACCAGTTTACCTAGCAAACCTGTTTTATATTGAAAAACATACTTCACTACAAGTGAATCACCAACGGTGTCGTAATTTGAAGTGATTTGTAAAACATGGCCATATTACAGAAATTTCAGAAATACAGGTCGACTACTTGCCTAGCATTTGTCAGAAACATGTTGCAGTATTTTTGCAGTTGTTGAGTTGCTCATTTCCAAATGTGACCACGTCGGCAAAACTGAAATTACTGATGAGTATTTAAAGTAGGAAGTTTTGGCCCCCCAAGGTGTAAAACTGCCTTGTTGTCTGTAGAGAAAGAAGCTTGAATGGGTGGTGTTGTGGTAAAATTACCGACAGAAAAAAGCTTGTTCTTTAAATCAGTTCAAGAGTAGATATGACCATTAGGACTGCCACACTCTTCCATATCTTCAAGTACAGTGCTAACTTCTTCCGAGTGCAAGGATTAGTGAGGATTAACTGAGACTATAGTTGGGATCTTAGCAGGAATTTTGAGAGGTTTATTCCTAATGATGTGGGTGGATTGAACCGTCAAACATTTTCTTCTGATGAACCAAATGCATTGATGACAGACACAATGATGGCAGCATAAATGCAGTGAGCATTGACGTCTTAGTAGCAGTGGGAGGCAGGAAAACAAACCTCTTTGCTTTCGTAGAACTGTCTCGGCTGCAAGTGGTTGAATGTAAGCATTCCTTGACAACTCACGAGCATCTGTTCCCCTTGCTTTTTCAACAGGAGAAGAGTGCAGTGAAAACGGCACCCACTACATAGATCACTTAAGAAAAACCTTAGAAAAAAAATTAAAATCGCTGGAATTTTCGCAGCGGCTAGGCCCTGAAGGTTGTTCAGATTAAAAGGCATCATGTCAGCAACAATACTGCAAGCTGTTTTAAAAATAGATATTAACTCTAGAAGTGGAGCAGCAAATCATGGCCTGCTATATTTTCCATGCCCGGCCTTTCGCTCTGGCATGGCCATTCAAGATTGCCTAAAACTCCTGGTTGCGGGTGCCTCTTCGCTTGGCGCACCAAGAACTAGACGTTTGCTTTGATAAAGCGATTTTCTGCAATGCGGCACTCAAATAGCAAGACTCCCATTTTGTGCACTGTGCTTCTACTTATGTGGCGATCTGCACTTGTATTTACTGTCATGCTGAGTGTGAGATTGCAGATGGCAGGAACGCTATATAAGAACTAATCTCGCAGAATCTTGCGGAATATGACAGATCTCACGCACAACTCTCGCGCACGGGATTTTGTTCAATGAGCCTGTATTTTTATGTAGGCTTTTGCCTTAAAATTTGGAAATCAACCTGCATCACCTTGCTTGGCCGTGACAGCAAAACACACACTATCGCCTTGCAGCTAACTGCCTCAGCTGCGAAATATCGTTCCAGAGAGGCACTCAGCATACTTGTGTATGTGAAACCAGAATTCAAAGCAATGGCACAGAGTATGCGATGCTATGATCAGAAGTGTAAGAACAATACCAATGAAGTCATGTTTAAATGAAGGTTGTTCGTTCAGCAAGCGCTGTAGATACACACGCATTAATTATTAAATTGAACAGTGCTGCCAGCTCACATATCAGACTTTAACGTGTCTTGAGCAGACTGCATCCAAGAACAAAAAAGCTTTATTGAACAAAAGAAGGACTAAATAAGGGATCCTATGTTAAGCTCCTAGCCCTACAAGCTTTTCCTATCTTGTAGTTGCAGCACAGGAAGGCAAGTTCTAGGAAGTAACTCTCCTCTCTTGACGACCACTTTCATCTGTTATTTCCCGGTCTGTTTCCATACCTTTCGTCACATTTGATGCCTACTCTGATATGTCAGTTTTTTTCTAATTTTTTTTGCCAACAGTTTTAAGCGTGTACGACACTCTTATTTCACGTTAAAAAAAAAAATAAAAAGTCCCTTTTATTATTTTTTTTTAACCTTTAACAGATGTATAGCAGCCTGACTCAGGCTGTTCGATTTTTGTGTAACTATAAGGTTTTTCTGTCAGTTGCTGATTGGCGCCTGCATTGTGTTGTTACGTCTTTGTCTTCGCGCTGATTTTACCTCTTTTATCTCCATTCTTCATGCTCCCTACTGGCCCACCAAAATGCTTTCTTGAAGCAAAGTTCGAACTTCAGTATCTATGTGACGTAAGGACCAGTGCCATCAGTCAAAGCACCATTGAATTTTCAGAGTGAAGGTATTTTACATGCACTTAGTGCTTTATCTTTTTATATTATAGCAAGAAGCATTTGCTTGTCCCTTCTATAAACTTTTTGCAAGGTGAGGGGGATGTCAAAAATCCTCTTCTCTAGACGGTTGCGAACTGGTTGCGCTGTTGTCATGCTAGTGCCAGATGCACACAGTAGGGGGGAGATACAATATGATGACAAGCAGGTAGACATTATGGGCGAGTTTTGTGGCCACTACATTCAGCAGTCTGCAACTTGAGAACCACAAGAATGTTGCAACATGTTTTTGAAGCACATGCTAGCGCAAGCTGTGGTTTGGTGCTGGAAAATCACTGTGCAGTAATATGCTGCTGACTGCATCTTCATGTGTTATCTAATTGCTTGTGTAGTAGCAACGGAGGGGTAGTTTGTAGAAGTGGACTTCAGATTCCTTGTTTGGACCATGCGCAGAAGGCAGATATCATCGTCTTTCCTGAGGATGGCATCCTGTTTGGCTTCAAAGACCGAGAGGAAGTGAGCAAGTGGGCCGAGGATGTTCCAGACCCAAACCCGAATGTGGTGCTATGCAGTAGCAACCACAGCACTCCGTTGGTCAACCTTAGCTGCCTGGCAGTAGCCAACAATATATACCTGGTGGCCAACATCATTGACAAGAAACCCTGCAATGAGAGTGACCATGGCTGCCCTCGCGATAAAATCAAGTTTTTCAATACCAATGTTGCTTTTGCCCGCAATGGAACTCTTCTCGCAAGGTTAGTGCCTTTCTCTTCCTACAGGTATTGTGAACAAGGGTCAGCCAGTGACCTGTATGTTTTGCTTGTTTACTGGCTACCATGCATACTGCATGCTATCTTCTTGCCTATAGGAACTTGTTCACATACCTACCTACCTACCTACCTACCCACCCACCCA
>JAJIZL010015622.1:732478-813444 GCA_023969395.1 Amblyomma maculatum
GTATAATACGAGTCACAAAATGCCACCGCAATGCATAAAGACTAAACCTGTTCAAAGATTTGAAATTTCAAGTAATTTGCAAATAATACCTACTATTTGGCTTAATTCGAAGTGCAGTTTTAGTTCCTTAATTTCTTCGAACTTCTTTATAAACATTCAAAAATTATGATATGTTCTAAACACCTGAACTCCGAACCGAGCATATCAGCATTTCCAAATGGCAGTATCTTGTACTTGCCACATCAGTTAACCTTTTTTTACTCTCATAGGATGGACAGCTGGCATGCGACAAACGTTTGACTGTGCATAATGCTAGGTGCTCCATAAAACCATTGCCCTTATGGGCATGAAAGTCGCCGCTGCAAGATTCCACAGCTGGTGCTTTTTATTCAGGCATCAAGAAGGAGCATGGAAGGATAGTTCTCGTGTTGCCACTCTTGTATCTATTTCACTAGTTGTATGATTGAGCGTAGCCGTCAGTCTTGCACCCCTTCTGCAGTCGACCGCTGCCACCTTTGTAGGTGCTGCAGTCGAACCTAGATATATCAAAGTCGAAGGGGATTGCGAAGCATTTCACTATATCGATGATTTCTTATATAAAACATGCCAACAGATGAGCTCTTCAGTAACCTAGAAGCGTGAATACTATGAACCCACCCATCACCGTCGGTAGCAAAGCCTTCGGTCAGCTAGGCTGGCTTCACCGCACAGCAGATGCACAGAGCACTGGCTTGGAAACAAGCACGCCAGACTGAAGGCCAGTTTCGAACGGCATTCACCTTGTCGTGCCATTTTACAGCATCAGTGCTGCTAGCAGATGACCAAGGACACTCAACTGACTCGGTTCCATGTGCACGAACTTATCATAGAAGCGGCATTAGGAGAAACCAATGAAGTTATAAAAAAAACTGCTGGAGCGGAAGTCGCGCCCAAAAGGTGAAGCCGTCTTGGGAAGGATAGAAACGGCGCAGTTCCAAAGGTTCGCTCCATATCAAGCATCGCATATGTGACACGCTGAACTGTTTCGCATTTGTCTGAATAATTTTCACTCTTGTATCTCATAGAAAAATTCAGTTTGCACGTATTCTCTTCAAAGTGACATTTTTTGTATTTTAGCCCTATTTAGAGTTTGCGACTAGGCGCTAAGCAATTAAAGCCGTGGGAAACAAAATGGTTAAAAATAGGGTGTTTTGCAAACCGCTTTCCCAGGCTTTATTTTTTTCCCATGCAAACAAGCCTGTAAATAATGTGTACATGAACTAAGAAGTTAATTCATTTTCTATATATCTACTTAATATTCATCATGAAACCCTCAAATTCTTGCTGTGTCTTAAAGGAAACATTTTGCTAACTATTAGCACTACTGTGAAAAATCAGAACAATATCTTCTAGCTCCTTAGATTAATAGACTAAATATCCATATATTTTATAATAATTACTAAAATTTCAATTGTTCATGGTTCATTCATCTATATTCACAGATTATTTTGGCCAAGTGTTATTATAAGGGCACCGACAGGGCAACAAATTTTTCATTGAAATGTTATGCGGTAGGGAAAGAAAAAAGGAAATTTAAATATAATCTCCTCAAATTGATTTAATTCAGTCCTAGAAATTGTAGAGGGGAATTAGGTTATCAATGGGATGCAATGAAATGCCTTGCATATTTTATATTTACCAGATTACTTTAGTTGGGGAGTAGTTTGTCGGAAGGTCACCCGATTATTTACTAGCAAAAAGAAATAATGCAAGCCAAAAACAATTTGCATGACTGTTTGTTTCTACCTCTCAAGAGAATGCATTAGAGAACATGAAGAAAGGCAAATTTCTGTGCATATTATTTCTTAGTTTAGGCTGGGGGTACGCATATTTTAAGCTTAGAGAGAGCTTGTAAATCTAGCTGCAGTGGGCCTTGACAAAAGCATTCAACTGCTAATCCACCTATCATAGGCCAGATCCCAATCGAAGAGGCTGCATATAGTGCCGCTAAAATAAAAAAATGGCTGTTGTTTTGCTCGGGCAAGCCGCCTGGATTCCTCTCAACCAAACGTCAAGCTTCTCCTGCTAACACCCCCGTTGAAAGGCCGGTGCTGCTCCTCAAGGCAGTGGTGCAATGCCAAGAAGCATCGCTGGTCAATGTGTTTTAACACGTCTGAAGTGCCAGACACCTGGGCGCCGGTCCCCTAGTGGCGAGTCGCCTTCGTGTGTGGCAGCTTTGAAGCAAGGGATCAGCGCGCTCGTTGATTAGACCTCTCGGGTTGCCGTCACGTGCTGCCTCCGGATTGGACACTTTGAGTGCCAATGGCTTTTCCAGGCTATATAAGCGAGCGCACTGTCTCTGGAGACCGAGTTTTCGTCGAGTGCCATGCCGCTCGCAAGCAGGGGACGCGTCATAGTTTCCCCGGCCGTCACTGTGCAGCTACAGTTGTGTCTAGCTGGTAGTCCTCAACCCCTGTGTCGATTCGCTGTATATATGCCTGTCATAGAGTGTATAAAGATGCCTTTGTTTATCTCTTTGACGCTGACCCGGTTTCATCGCTACCGCCAAGGGAGCAGGCAGCTCTTGACCACAAAAGGGTGGCGTGAGCTATGGGCCATACTCCTAGGGCATAACACTGTCCAACTCGTTGTGTAAACTAGCAGTTTAAATGGAGCTAATGTTTACCTAACTCTGTTGAACCAAGTTAGACGAGCATTAGCTCCATTTCACATGGCTTTTGCATTGTTTAGCATTTGATTTTTGGTTCTATTCATTGAGACCATTTCAGTGATACATCACTTGAAGTTGTGGAATAAAGTTCAGTTGTAATCATAATTACTGATCATCAGAAGTTAAGAGCTTAGTGTAGAGTGATGACATTAGTTTAGTGCGACAGTACTTCATGGATCACTGCCTTGTCGTGGAGGAGGGGCTTGTGAAACTCGAAGTCGTGAGCTCTGCTGTGTAGGGCCACCCAAGATAGACAGGTCATGGCAGAAAGTTCTGACAAAATGTGATTCACTGGAGAAGATAATGGCAACCCACTCCAGTATTTCCTGCCAAGAAAACCCTATGGCCAGTCACAATACCATTAATGATATGGCGCCGGAAGATGAGCCCCCCAGGTTGGAAGGCGTCCCACATGTTACTGGGGATGAACAAAGGGCGATTCCTAGTAGCTCCAGGACGAATGAAGCGGCTGGGCTAAAGCCAAAAGGACGCTCAGTTGTGGATGTGTCGGGAAGCGACCGGAAAGTCTGATGTTGCAAGGAGATATATCACATAGCAACATGGAATGTAAGATCTATGACGCAAGGTAAACTGGATGTCGTCAAGCGAGAAATGGACAGATTGAACATTGATATCTTGGGTATCAGCGAGCTCAAGTGGACCGGAATGGGAGAATTTAACTCCGGCGACCATTATATCTTTTATTGTGGGCACGAATCCAAGAGAAGGAATGGGGTCGCTCTCATAGTAAACAGAAGAATGGGCAAAGCAGTACTAGGGTACAACCCCAAAAACGACCGAATGATTTCACTTCGGATCCAAGGTCACCCTTTCAACATAACAGTTATCCAAGTCTATGCACCGACCACTACTGCTGAAGAAGCTGATGTTGAGAGATTTTATGCAGACCTACAATGCCTTTTAGACCGCACCCCATCATCAGACGTCGTTTTTCTCATAGGAGACTGGAATGCTAAGGTCGGGAGTGAAGAAAGATCCGGAATTATAGGCAAGTTCGGTCTTGGCGAGCCAAATGAAGCTGGGCAGAGGCTAGTAGAGTTTTGTCAAGAAAACAACCTGACCATAGCGAATAATCATTTTCAACAGCACAAGAGGTGCCTGTACACATGGACTTCATTGGACGGTCTGTACAGGAATCAGATCGATTATATTCTTTGCCGGCAGAGACGGAGAAGTGCTATACAAGCAGTAAAAACAAGGCCTGAGGCCGATTGTGGCACCGATCATCAGCTTCTTGTTGCCAAAATTAAGCTTCGATTGAGGAAAATGCAGAAAACTAGAAGGCCTTTCAGGTATGATCTGGATCAAATTCCATTAGAATATGCTGTGGAAGTGAGGAATCGATTTCAAGAATTAGATCTAGAAGACAGAGAGCCCGAAGAGATGTGGACAGATGTTCGTGATATAATACAAGTTGCTACTACGGTAGTTCCAAAGCAAAAGAAATGCAAAAAAGCAAACTGGTTATCTGAAGAGGCTTTGCAAATAGCTGAGGAAAGGAGGATGGCAAAAGTTATGGGGGAAAGAGAAAGATACAAGGTTCTCAATGCGGATTTTTAGAAAATAGCAAGGAGAGATAAGAATGCCTTCCTATACAGTGCCAAGCAGTTGAGGACAACAGCCAATTAAGGAACACAAGAGTTCTGTATAAGACAATCAAAGATATCAAAGGAAGCTTCTGTGCTAAGCTGGGCGTGATAAAGGACAAACGAGGCAAGGACCTCACTGAAGCCTCAGAGATAAAGAAGAGGTGGCAGGAATACACAGAACTGTACAAGAAGGACCCGAATGTGCAAACCCAACATAAGACGGTTGTGATTACTGATCTCGAGCCGGGCATCCTGAAGAGTGAAGTTGAATGGGCCTTAGCCAGCCTTGCTAAGAACAAAGCTAGTGGAATTGATGGCATTCCAGTGGAGTTGCTTCAAAACCTCAACCATGACGCTGTTAACATTCTGCATACATTATGTCAGAAGATTTGGACAACCCTGCAGTGGCCACAGGATTGGAGAAGGTCAGTTTACATCCCCATTCCAAAGAAAGGCAGTGCCAAAGATTGTTCCAACTACCGCACGATCGCACTCATTTCGCATGCTAGCAAGGTGATGTTGAAAATCCTCCAAAGTAGACTGCAGCTGTATGTGGATCGGGAGCTTCCGGACGTGCAAGCTGGGTTTCGCAAGGGAAGAGGAACTAGAGACCAAATTGCTAACCTTCGCTGGATCATGGAAAAAGCAAGAGAGTTCCAGAAACCCATCTACTTCTGCTTTATTGATTATGCGAAAGCGTTTGACTGCGTAGATCACAGCAGATTGTGGCAAGCTCTCCAAGAGATGGGAGTTTCAATTCACCTCATCTGTCTACTCAGGAACCTGTATGAAGGACAAGAGGCCACAGACAGAACTGGGCATGGTCTTACTGTTTGGTTTCCGATTGAAAAAGGAGTGAGGCAAGGCTGCATACTGTCGCCCTGCCTATTTAACCTATATGCAGAGTGCATCATGAGGAAGGCCGGTCTGGACGAGTCTTCAGCTGGAGTGAAGATTGCTGGAAAACGTATCAACAACCTTAGATATGCGGATGATACCACTTTAATGGCAGAAAGTGAAGTGGAACTCAAGAGACTTCTGATGCGCATACAAGAAGAGAGTGAGAAGTTTGGGCTTAAACTGAACATTAAAAAGACAAAAATCATGGCGTCTTGCCCTATCAAGTCCTGGAGCATCAATGGACAAGAAGTGGAAGCTGTGACAGATTTTCTCTTGGGCTCCAAGATTACCTCGGAAGGAGACTGCAGCCATGAAATTAGGAGACGCCTGCTTCTGGGAAAGAGAGCAATGGTTAGCCTTGACCGCCTAGTAAAGAGCAGAGACATTAGTCTGCCAACCAAGATCCGTATAACTCGTGCTATGGTCTTTCCAGTTGTGATGTATGGATGCGAGAGTTGGACTGTGAAAAAGGCTGACCGCCGAAGAATTGACGCGTTTGAATTGTGGTGCTGGCGAAGACTCTTGAAAGTTCCTTGGACTGCCAGAAGATCAAATCAGTCGATATTGTCGACCATAAACCCTGACTGCTCATTGGAGGGTCAAATTCTAAAGTTAAAGCTCAGCTACTTTGGTCATCTGATGAGAAGAGAGGAGTCGCTGGAGAAAGATTTGATGTTGGGAAAGGTTGAGGGTCGCCGGAGAAGGGGTAGACAGCGAACGCGATGGTTAGAAGGCATCCTTGAGGCACTGGAGATGAAGTTATGTGATGTTAGGAAGATAGTGAGAGACCAGAAAGCGTGGCGTGACATGGTCCATAGGGTCACGAAGAGTCGAACACGACTGAACGACTGAACTGATACTCGATATAAGCTATGCAATTATATATGCCTTGAAAGTATAGTGTGAATTTGAAAATTTCAATTTTAGTCACAATTAACTAATTAGCAGTAATTATGACATTCCTTCAGTCCTGTGTAATTATACTCGTCGTAAGCTATCCAAGGATATATGCCTTAAATCTATAGCATAGTTATAAATAATAAATTTTATTCTCAATTAAATAGGTAATCAGCAGTAATTAGTTAGGACCTGGAATTAGCCCAGTGCAATTATACTCTACATAAGCTATCTTAATGAAATATGACTCGATGTTGCATAAAGTCTAAAGTTGGATGGCAGTAAAATAATTGTCTAATTAAGACCTACAATTAATACAATGCTTATTATACCCGACACAAGCTACACAACTATATAACACTTGTGTTCCTGCTTGACATTTATGTTGAGCTGCGACTTTTGCACCGATAAAACTCGTCAGTACTCCGATATTGTCGAGGTTTTTAAAAATACAAATGGTTCAAATCGATTATTGCATCAGAACTTAAATATCTATTAAACACCTGGAAAGCACTCTCATCGCCGGCGAACAGTACTCCCAGGCGCTTGGCAAGGCTGATTCTTGCCCCCCCCCTCAATATGGCCGTCACAGGCTTCATCGGTGTAGGCAATTCATTTTCTTAACGATGGTTCGTTCTCTTCGGAGTGGTTGAAAACCTTTCCACATGGTGATTCGGCGATGTAGAAGCAGGAAGCGATGATTCAGAAGACGATAAAGAAGTGTATTCACAGTATTTACAAGAATAAAAAGGCAAACTGCAAGTTACAGATGTAACGTCACACAGACAAAAGAAACAACTGCAAAAACAATCTCTCAAAGAGATACTGTCTACAATACCTTACCTATCAACTGAACGTTTCAGATAAAGCCTAGGCATGTGCTAAGCACAGAGCCTCGACATAAACTAAATACAGGGTGAACAGCAAGTTACAGATGCAACGTCACACAGACAAAAGGAGCAATTGTAACTTAAAAACAAACTATCTCACACAGAGATACTGTCTACAGGACCTTAGCTTGCAGACTTACGGAACCTCAACATAGACTCAGTACAGGGCGAACTGCAACTTACAGATGCAAGGTCACACAGACAAAAGGAGCAACTTAAAAACAAACTATCTCACACAGAGATACTATCTACAAAACCTTACTTATCGAATGAGCATCTCAGTTAAAGTCTAGGGACTTGTATACGTACTTGCTAAGCACGGAGCCTCAACAAAGACTGACTTCTCTTCAGTTACCTTCACTTTTTAAGACATTGGTAGACAAAGAGGCAGGGGAGGTCATTTTTGGTGGCCTCCTTCTTGTGTCAGGTAACTAAGCAAAAAAGATTGAGGGCGGGCACTGCCCTGTGGGTTGAGCTCAGCCTCGGACCCAGTGCCCTCATGACAAAACAAAGCCATCCAAAATAAATGAAATTGTTACTCTCTCCCGTGAGAGAGCCCACATCCTCTCCCTTCAGAGTACAGGGTCTCCTTCCCACTTTCATCTCCCACGTCATCACTCTTTCCACACTTGGGTGTCCCATGAAATTCCTCAAACTTGTTTCATCCTTCTCGCTGCCGGATCTTAACAACGAAAGGGGAAACTGGACACGTGCAGACAAAAGGGCTGCATTGGGAAGTCGTTTTCGTTTTTCTATTGTACGCGTGGAAGACCTATCCGCTACAAATGGCTCAGGCGGGCGCCGTCGTTTCCCATTTACAAATGTGCAGTGGCACACTCATATCTAATTTGCCGGTTGCCATTTTGAAAGGAAAAATATTCAGTTCCGTACCCCACACTGGGACACGTACGTAAAGGATATCAGGGAGGAAACATGATTGCTTCTCTTATTCCCCCTCACAAAAGCGATAAGTTTAACATCCCGCAACTAGCAAGAAAGCGATCGCCTGAATTGTCGCTTCAGGAATTCGCTGCTAAGAAAAAAGAAAAGACTCAGCCCTATCTCCAGCGCAGGCGACACTCAAATAATGCCCATGACAGGACACGGATGCTTCCTCAATTATGGGGTGTCTTTCGTGACAAAAGAAGCAGAATTCGCGGCCCGTAACCAGTAATAGGGCAGTGGCCTTACAGGCGACTTCCACTTCAGCAGTTTTTTATAACCTCCTTGGGAGAAACGCCCTTTGTGCAGGCACTGTCCTTAGTTTGATATATTGAATGTTTTAGAGGGACAGAACACTGGAATTTAGGTCTGTTTTTTTCTGCGCAATGGGAAGATGGATGTCTAAAATGTTCGATTTCATAGCGGCTTTGGTAGAAACGCTACAGAGAATTTTTACCGAGAATTTTTCTATCAGTGCATGCGCCCATTTTTATTGCGAAAGCAATACTACTCCCATTTTCAGCCCTTCGCATAGCCACGGTCGGTAGGCACGTTTGACCTTTAATGACCCCAGGTGGCTGTGACGTTATACCAGCTGCAAGGGATGGACTACCAAGTCGAGTTGTCGGGTGGCAGCGGACGGTAGGCATGGCGCACCGCGAATGAGATGATGTCACTGTGACATCTTACCAGCTGCAAGAGATGGGCTACCAAGTTGAGTTGTCGGGTGGCGGTGGTCGCAGCAGCTAGAGCCGTGCTGCTACCCAGTGGAGGCGCTGCTGTCACCTCTTCTCTCGCAGTTGAGAGAAGGAGGAGGAAAACGATGGGTATATAAATGCTCGCGCTTGCTCAGCTGAGGTACTCACTATGCGTCCTGATAAACAGAAAGAAAAGACACGCCGTCTCGATGAAGCCAGGAAACAACAGCGGGTTACAGAGACAAATGAAGAATGGGAACAGCGTCTCACTCGACAGCATGCTCAAGATGCAGCTAGTTAGAGATGTGTGTCCTGTGTTAATTGTACGGTCAACATGGTACACCACAATTGGTTACACTACGAGCTGAACTATAGCGTTGCCATGCTATTATTGCTTTTGCAACCTAACGAGCTTAACTAAAGCTAAGCCCCAGCTAATTTTTATGTAGTCCGATGCTGGATACCAAGCAACAATCCTGATGACAACTGGTGGTCATCACATACTGAAAAGAAATATAAATTTCACTCGCCAGGCAGTAATTTGTCATTTTTTGCCTAGAGTAACTTCGTTTTCAGTTTCACACTCAAGGCTGTTACGGCACAATAACGCACGGCTTGTCGACAAAAGTTTTAGTGGGCACTATCATCGCTTCATTCACAGAGTTCCAAGCACTGTGGTGCCATCTAGTGGCAAAACCTGAAGGCATGCCTCTAACAGTACGAAAGGAGGGGTGGTTTTTATTTAAAGGGCCATTGTCCACCCGCTGGTCTAAAATATTTTCTTCTCCTGTGACTGTGAGGCTTCGTCCCCAGAACACAAGGCCGAAGAAATGTTTTTGAAAGGAGTAACTAATAACGTAGTTACAGCCACCGCAATCATCTGATTGTGCTTCTCTCCTCCCGTTCCCTCGCAAAGATTTTTTACTCTTCTGCCTGGTCGTCTAGCCTCCGTAAGCCAAATTCCCCTTCCTCCTCCGCATTTGGCGGGAGGTGGGGCGGGGCACTCTGCGTGTGTGAAAACAAAACGGGAGAGGGAGTGCGCGCCGCTGCATTCATTGCATTTAGTCCGGCTGTGGCGAGGGAAAAGCGCACAGCGAGCGGCGCACCCAATTAGTTGTGTACGCCCATCCTTCACCCGCCAGCCAGCGAGATGGATTAATGGATGTTTTCACTACTCCAGCGTCAGCCTAGTGGCTTGTAGAGAATGAGGAAGCTGGTTTCCCGAAGGGGAGGATGAGAGAGCTTCGATTTGTATTTTTGCTGCTTTGCAGCGCGCATATCGCTGTAGCATTTTGCACAAACTATCTCCGGTACCTGATCGAAGCATTGGGCTCCTTTTCTAAAAAATCGTATCCTGGATAGTGGCCCTTTAAGGACACAGTGGAGCGAGCGCAAAATATAATGAATTATGACAAGCAATCCTAGAAGAAAAAAGAACAGTATGCACTTACGAAAATCGGCGATATTGAAATTAGGACACTGAAAGTAGGATTTCTCCGCTAGATAGCGCCTCAATTGTTTTTATATGATTTTCAATGGCAAATTAAAAGTGTAAATCCTCTTTTCTGCGATATTGTAGAGATAGATCTATACCATATGAGGGAAGATCTTTTCATCTCCACCATAATCTCAACATATTTTGGCCAGTGTTCTGTCCCTTTAATGAGAGTTCGATAAACGTAGACAACTGCTATACTTTCGCGTATTATTTTTGAAGGGACAGGCTGTTCGATATAAGCAATGATTGAATATATCTGGGCTTGGTACATCTGGGATCAACTGTATCAGCACCAAATATAGAATGTGAACAAGAGAAATGAAACATGAAAGACAAAATGAAAAGATTTTTGTTGGCAAAAGCAGAGTACTAGAGCACGGTAGTCTCACTTAGATGATACAAAGAAGTAATGTTAGCCAAACTCGCTTGTATTTACTCTCCAGGAGCTAATGTGCTTGTGTGTTTGTGTTGGCATTGCAGTTTTTTTGTTCATGATTATTTCTTGGTGTGGCAGCTGCCTTAGTGCTTCACGACAGCATTCAGTTAGTTCTTTTGTCGTGTGAGCAATAAGTCATACTGTTGCATTTGGCTTTTTTTCACAGCCACAGCACAGAGTTACATTACTACAGAGCTGTAAACAGTGTATTAGTATACAAAGCAAAAGTTTATTCATTACTACTGCATGATTCCACCTTCGTCACTTAATAATGTTCATTCGGCTT
This sequence comes from Amblyomma maculatum, assembly GCA_023969395.1. Taxonomy (NCBI): domain Eukaryota; kingdom Metazoa; phylum Arthropoda; class Arachnida; order Ixodida; family Ixodidae; genus Amblyomma; species Amblyomma maculatum. The sequence goes on from JAJIZL010015622.1 coordinate 743,346, forward strand.
TATAGATATCATAATTTATGATGATGAATGAAAAGATGTTCTTGCTTTATATATATCTTTTTTTTCACAGCCCGAGTTCTTGGTATGCGTTTAAGTTTGATTTATCTGCGCTCATGTTTGAGACTATTTAAAGGTTATCTCAAATCCCAAAATACACTCGTAATAAAATGTTGCTTGTAGTATAAGTATCCTTTCAAAGTAGAGGCATAGCATCTACAAAACTGAAAAGATGGTGCTAGTTTTTGTCAACTTGGGTTTAAGGTGAACCATGGACAGCTTTTACTAGGGATGTATCAGTTGGCAACATTTGTGACACGGAAAGTACTCTGATGCAGGTACCATGGTGACGTTGTGAACCCCCCCAAGCGCTACATGAAAGCTGAGGACATGAGTGGCCATGCGACTCAGGCGCTTTCTGCTGCCAGTGGGGATAGCCGTGTGTGCCACGGAGACTTCTGCTGCTCACTCTCATACGAGACGTCGTCCGGCTTGAATGACAACTTTGTGCTTCTTGCCAAGCATGGCCTACAGCGGCTTGCCAATTACATTGACATTGGTCTGGAGGTAATGCCCGTCTAATGGAGTAGGCATTTTAGGTACATAAAGTTGCATTCAAGATCTGCCTATCAGATCTATAAAGCTCAATAGAAGTGCTCAAATAATTAATTACTATGAATGGTGGGAATGCAGCACCAGTGGCACCGAACTGTACTTTTGCATTAAAACCTGCTGCATGCTGATACAAATGGGTAGAAGAAGGCGAAAACCAAATCAATTTTGTTTTTCACCCTTTACATTCCTGTTCTTAGCTCAGTGCTCATTTCACACTTTTGCTTTGGTAATACAGCCTTACTGCTTACTCTTATCCAAATACTGTGAACAGATAAGCAGAAAAGAAGAGTGTGGGTGCATAGTAGTCAAAGCGTAATAAAGTGGTAGTTTGGACTAATTGGAAACAGCACCTTAAAAAATGCTCTAATGGTGATGCAACACCACACAATAACTAAAGTCATAGTTGAAGGGACCCACCCACCTACCCAACCTGATGTTAAAGGAGGACATAGTTGAATGGTATCCTTGTTCATGCAGCTGTTTGGGCTGCCACACATGCCACTCCCAAGCAGCCTTTGGAGCATGCTGGATTTCAGCTCCTGTTCGTCTCCTTCCTATGCTTTGTGCATTAGTTTTTTTTTTTATTCATGCTTTCACTGCTCGACCTCTTTGCATGCCACTTTTGTATTTCGCAGTATCTTTAGTTGCTCTACCAATGTGCTTCGCAGTTTCTGGCTACTCCTTTGAAAGCTTTTGTGTGCTGAGAAGAGAAGTGTTTGGGTTTTCATGATGCACTGCAACATCAGACGAATCTCATTTACACCAATTTTCACCATCTAACCCCTACAGTCAGAAATAATGAGAGTTCTCGAAAGGGATGTCTTGTCTGCTGCATAGCCTGCTTTGGGGTTTTCGCTTGCAGTCAGTCCAGTCAACATAATTTATCAGCCGGAAGTGAGGTGAACAGAATTGAGGAGGACTTCAGATAATATTTTGTAAGGGATCAAAAAATGACTCCACAGGGCTGGTGAGATGGCGGGTTGAAACGTGTTGCCTACGCAGCTTGTTGTAGCTGAGACAGAGTGGTGAGCTGAGAAACAGTCTGAGGATTCTTAGCCAGCAGCATCTGGAAGGCATTGTCTGCGATCCCCTTCATGTGATGGATTTCGTTTGCTTCAGACATTGACAAGTTGATATGGTTACAAAGGTCTACAATGTCCTCAGTGTAACAGGTAAACGTCTTGCTGCTTTCTTGAGTATGACATCGGAGTCATTGTTCCACGCAAAGTTTGCGAATCGCAGGCCGGCTGAATGCTTCTGAGAAGGATCACTTCATGCTTCCGATAACATTTGAGGGCAGCATCGTCAGTGTGGAAGGTGACTGTCAACAGTGTAGTCCCAGTTGTCGCAGTGGCTTACATAGTCATATATGAAAATCCACATGTTGTCGTCTTTGGCATGGCCGCACAAGATGGGGGCTTGCATTACTGAGTGGAGCTGATGACGTTAGCGGTCAGTGAGGAGCTGGTTGGGCTGGGTTCATCAGACATAGTGGACACAGTGGAAAGATTCTCGTCAGGAGTTCCAGGTTAAGGATCAGGCTGCACCTCCACCAAAATGTAAGGGAACTGGAGAGTTCTGTGTTCACATCCGAAGGCATTAGCAAGGCGATTTTAGAGGTAGCTACAGGGGGACATCAAGATAGATAGTGCAATGGTCCAGCAGTCAGGTCTCTCACATCAGGAACGAATGTCTTTTTCCTCCTTTTCAGGTGCCTGCACTACTGCAATTAATGAGCTTTATGAATGAAAAATACCCTTAGAAAACTCATTTGGTGGCTGTTGGTGGTTCCTTTTTTGCAACTGTCACTTTTTTTTCTTTTTCATGATGCCCTTGCAAGTCCAGCATAGAAATTGTAATGTTTGTATCTCACAGCAGTTTTTGCTTTACTAATATTAGCCAGTAAAGTTTGCAGAATATGGGAGCTGCAAAAGAAGCCCGGCTCATGCGCCCCAGAGTTGAATGATGTGCACTGCAAATGTCTTCTTTTTGGCCACTCCGGCAGTGCAAATGGTGTTTCCAAGTTGTGAAAGAATTCACTTTTTTTTTTTTTTCAACATTATCTTTTTGAAGCATTTCTGTGCACTGTGGGGTTTTAAAGGCGAAGTCACACGTGTTCTCCACAGCTGAGTCAGGCCCCACCTTGCGACTGAAAGTGCAGCTGAACGCAACCTAATCTAGGTGGGACGTGCCCTTTGGGAGCAAAGGAATGTGACAGATATGTTGACACACAAATGCAAAATATTTCTGCTAAAACAATGCTGGCTAGCAACTGGTGAGGGCAGGTTCTTTGGAGCGAATACACTTTTCATTCAGGGATGCATTGCTCACCAGCAAGGTTATGAGCGAGTGTTCGAGTGTTCGGCTAAGTAAGGACAAGGAAGGCGCTTTAGGCCGAATGGGACGAGCTCAGGGGATAATTTCCTCTCAGTTAGTTCCTGCTGGCAAAGAGCAGAGCTGTACCAGACCATCTGGACATTGGTGAGTTCCAAAAGCCAAGTATCTGCTTCCCCCATGCCTCATTAGTCAAATCGTTCATGACACTTTGTGCTGTGGGGCTCAGGTGTCCTCCCTTCGTTGTTAGCTTAACACGAATCAGGACGACCCATTGCAGGAGGATTGTTCTGTGAAATCTGCGTACAAGGGACATGCTGGTGGAGGGTTCACACTAAGCATGTTCACTCTGAGGTTGCAATAACTGTTGCTTAATATCCCTACACCCAGGTGTGCATTCTTGCTGTGTGCAACTCAACTGGCAACGAAGTCTGTAAATCCTTCCCAACTAAGTCGTCGACAAAGTTCACCAAGCTGCAGCTGACTGGTGGGTTCACAACGTCTGCTATCTTCCCTGTGCTGGCTTCAAACGAGCTGGCCTTGACCCCCAAGCCCATGTGGCGTTTTGAGTCTACTGCTGACAACATGGGCACCCTGACCCTGGACCCAGAGAAAGGCAAGGAGGAGCCTATTCTGCAGGCTGTGATGTATGCCCGCCACTACGAAATGGACAAATTTGTCCACTGATCAGCTGCAAGCTGCAGCAAACAGGTAGTGTCCCGGTGCTGTTCACGCTGCACATGTATGTGGCAGTCAGTGTTCCCTGCTATGTTCGAAGTGTTGGCCTTTGTAAAAGCGTTTGTTTCATATTTTGTTAAAAGCTTGGTTGCTGCTTGTTTCTCAGATACTCATATGCTCTCCTGGAGGTTTATTGCTTGTCAATGATGTACTGAAGCTGTGATTGGCACTGGCAAGGCATTTGTATGGTACACAAACTGCATATCATGTTTGTGTTATCCTTACAAGTCAACAATAAGCAAATCACAAAAGGCACATCTGGCCCACAAGTACTGGTACTGGGCTGCTCTTTGGCTATGAGCAAATTCTTTTTAGAAGCTTCTCCCAACTTTGTTCTGAACCGCTTGTTTTCTGTTCGCTTTGTCTACAGTTCAGTTCAGTTCAGGCATTCAGTCGTGTCCGACTCTTCGTGACCCTATGGACCATGTCACGCCATGCTTTCCGGTCTCTCACTATCTTCTTAACATCACATAACTTCATCTGCAGTGCCTCGAGGATGCCATCTAACCATTGCGTTCGCTGCCTACCCCTTCTCCGGCGACCCTCAACCTTTCCCAACATCAAATCTTTCTCCAGCGACTCCTCTCTTCTCATCAGATGACCAAAGTAGCTGAGCTTTAACTTTAGAATTTGACCCTCCAATGAGCAGTCAGGGTTTATGGTTGACAATATCGACTGATTTGATCTTCTGACAGTCCAAGGAACTCTCAAGAGTCTTCGCCAGCACCACAATTCAAACGCGTCAATTCTTCGGCGGTCAGCCTTTTTCACAGTCCAACTCTCGCATCCATACATCACAACTGGAAAGACCATAGCACGAGTTATACGGATCTTGGTTGGCAGACTAATGTCTCTGCTCTTAACTAGGCGGTCAAGGCTAACCATTGCTCTCTTTCCCAGAAGCAAGCGTCTCCTAATTTCATGGCTACAGTCTCCTTCCGAGGTAATCTTGGAGCCCAAGAACAGAAAATCTTTGTCTACACCCTGTGACTATCAGATTCCACAGTTTATCAATTTGCATCCTACTGTACGCTTTGCCAAAGTTTGTAAGCAATGCCATCAAGAAGCTGAAGTCCTTGCCGGGTTCATTTGCTGTCACCACCTGTTATCTTCAGTGTGATTAGCATGTATCAAGTACATTTGCCGTAGAGTGCCGTTGAACAATTTTTACGCCTTTTTTTATTTGTGGTCACATTGGTAAAGGTTGTTGGTTTTGTAAACATTGCCAGGTTTTTGCTACTAGGTGATTTTTGCTTTGCACTGTTTTGCAGTAGGAGGTTGTTTATTTTATTTCATAGAAAGTCCATAGGATCCTGAGCTATTTCTTTCCTTGTGAAGATGAACATTTAGGTCAGTACTGTTTGAAAATTGGCTTTTCAGTTTAATTATATTAAGCCAGTAGGCATTCTTTGTGCACTGTGTTGAAGCATAATGTTTTTTTTATGCATTGATATAAACTTGTTGTATTGATTTAAAATGATGTGAAATAATTAGGCGATATTGCCATTAACATTTACTGCTGTGATAGATGCGATTTTGTGTATGTAATTGAAATAGTTATTTTTTTTTATTTTTGGAAAAAGCATCGAGCAATACAAATAATGAACAACACTGGCAAAAACTATTGTTTTTGTGCGTACAATGTTTCAAAATGCTACTTTGACCCTACTCACTGCCTCATTTGGTAAAACTATATATGCTGTAATTTTCAAAGAATGTAACGAAGTATGTGCCTTATTTTATAGCTAATGCAGTTGTCTGACAAATCTGTGTAAGATTTTTGTTGAACAATAAACGGTATAAAACAAAAAAGAATGTGCCTATTGGCCATTCTTCAGCAGGATGGCAAAAAACACACACACTGCACTATGTTAACCACGTATGTGAAAGCGTGTGTAACAGGAACACCAGAGACTCCTTTCTAAATGGGGCTGAACCATAGAGAAATATATTACGCAAAGAGAAGACACTCCCGTAGGGCCCTGCGGCCGAGCTACTACACTGCCGCCAGCGCCCCGAGTGGCTGGTCAAACCGCTACATCTGTCCTCCGAGATTTTAGGCACGCGCTTTAGCTCTGTTAATAATAATAATAATAATTGGTTCACAGGAAGGGAAATACGGAGTATCTGTCACACTTGCACCGTGGACACCCGAACCGCGCCGTAAAGGAAGGGAGGAAGGTGGGAGAGAAAGTGGAAAGAGAGAAAGAGGAGCTGTAGTGGAGGGTTACAGAGTAATTTCGACCACCTGGGGATCTTTAATGTGTGCTGACATCGCACAGCACACGGACGCCACTTCGTTTCAGTTTCGGTTTTGATAGCAATGGGGGGGGGGCTCCGATTATGATTTACCTTTGGCTATTAAAATATTCAACTATATCGCCTATAGTGGGGCGCAACGGTTTTAATACTTCTTTCTAAGCATTTATTACATACAGACATGAAAAAGTGGCGGATATCCAAACCTTTTTTTTCTGGAAATACCGCCAAGCTTCTCGAAGGACCTAAGTAAGACTGACTCAGTTCACGCAGGGTGGAATAATGCGGTCACAGCTGTTCTTATTGTAATTTTTTGCCGTTATTGAGCCGCTTTTCTCAGTGGCACACAATAGGAGGTAGTGGTTCCATACAATAAAGTTTATTTTTCTTGTTTACATTTTTAATTGTACAGAAATAATACTGGATTCAAACACTTTATAAAATGCATCAATTACGAAGAGTAACAAGAAAGAAGGTACGGTAAAGAATGTGGCACAATGTCGCAAAGAAAAAAAATTGTGCATACCCGCAGTGTGTTTCTTCTCTAAAACATCACCTGTGAGAACAACACAAAAGGAGTTGTGAATGGCTAGACACAAGTTAGGAGAACAAAATGCACATACACCCCGGGCGGAATTTCTATAAAACATCAGCCTTAAGCAAATAGGCTGTTCAGAAATGTAAACATGACATATTGAATACATAATAGTACCACAATAGTATGATCGCGATCAAAATGCCGTCTGCCCGTTTGACAAAGGTATTGCAGGGAGCTTACTGTACATGACTAATAGCAGTAGATGTCCTCAAAAATTTAGGTCACGAACAGGCAGCACCGCTTTTTCAACCACAACGAGAATGTTTTATCCATGACAATGAACGCGGCATGCAAAAATGGTGCTTACGAACCAGCATTGTGCATATACAGTTAGGTGAATATAATTCCCAAATCGATTCCAAATGCACAATAAACTGTTCTCGTTGTGCCGAATAAATGTTTGGGCTATGATACGGAAGAGCCACTGATAAATGCTGTGTTCTAAACCGTAGGTGTTGAGAGTAACTTTTGGAAAATTACGCATTCGAAGCAATGCACATGTTCTTCAGAAAAACACGATCCAAGTTCAAGGAGTGGCTGCACGGCAAAAGTGCATCATGGCTCATATTTTATGTTACACGTGCAAAATATGTTCACTCAGCACAACAAGCAACTTGCTGACAGCGTTGTCAGCTCAAGAAACACCAAAATTCTGTAGACAAATGAAAACAAGTTACTGGGAAAGGGAGGCGACGCGTTGAAAAGCGTGGTAAGGTGGGCGTACCCAGCGGCATATGACTGGCACCACATCAACGTTTATGTGAAAACGGGATGCTTAGATGCAACCCAGTGTATGCACGATAAGCTGTCTACCTTTGAGGTGCAGTGGAAGCGCTCATCGGCACGCCGCCTTGTGGGCAGTCAGACCCTTACTCGCTTGGCAGCGAAATGGCTCGAGTGTCTGCTCTTTACATAAGTATATTTCTCTATGGCTGAACTGCTCCCTGCTGACAGTTTGCCCGTCTTGAAGCTCTGCAAATATTCATGCTCATTAGGGAATAAGGGCGAAACTCTTTCTTGCATTCTTGCTGCATTTGTGAACTGCATGCTGTGGTGTTATAAATGAGTGCAGCATGATCGCTAGTATGCATTCTTTTCAGAGTGGCAATAAATGCCAAAGCTGACTACACTGAGTTCAGCTTTCGTGCACAATTTCAGCCCCTTTCCAATAGTGGGCAAATTCTGTTGGAAATTGGTAATGCATACATTGTTACAAAGAAGCATTAAGTGGCAAATTTTTTGCATTGCAAAACTTCTTTTTTTGTTCCACATATGTTCGGTTAGTGGCCTCTTTTACTGTTTCACATGGTATGAAACCATGTCGGCAATCAAGCAAGAGCAAAGATCTTATGAGGAGATCAGTACTACTACTTAAATGCCCTAAATGGACTGCATGCATCACACAGACTGAAATTGGCACATTATTTGTTGGGTTCAAATGAGATGCTGCTGGATAGCTGCTGTCTGCTAACATTTTTAATGATCGAGTGCTTACAGGCTCATGAAGATGGAGGTAGCACCTCCCACAGGCTGGCAAGAGTGAAGCCTTCAGGCAGTTTCTCCACAGCGAGTCCCAACTCTGGACTCAGCACAACATCACGGTCCCGGTCGTGAGTACCATCCGCCAAGTATGCCTGCAATGGTGTGTAACAGGCAGTCTGTGTCTACACGACAGTCTTGCTAGTAATGTTACAAGTTTGTGAAGTAGGCCAGAGGAGTGAATAATAAATGTGGTCATGATGAGTCCTACACACAGAACGACCTTGCTTTCTTTTAGGTTGTTGAATAAACTCAAATTAGATAATTGTGGTTTACTGGAAAACAAAGGCACAGTACCTGTCACACTTTTTCTGAGGACACCTGAGCCACGCCATAACGGAAGGTGGGAGTGAAAGCGGAAAGAGAGAAAGGGGCGCCATAGTGGAGGGCTACGGAGTAATTTCGACCACCTGGGCATTTTTAATGTGCACTGACATCGCACAGCACGCGGATGCCTCTTCGTTTCGATAGCCGGTGGTGGTCGAGATCAAGATTGGATAAGTGTTTTGATTTTAAGGACACTTTACGAGTACTTGGTGAGTGAGCGTATGTCTTTCAAATGCATAACAATGTGGCTTTCAGAAAGCATTCTTTTACACTAGTTTTTGTCTTCATGGTTATATTTGCTTACATAACAGAAAGACTATCCATACGCACTTAGGAATCTCTGTCGCTTCCAGATAAGTGAGCCTCAACCAAGAGGAAAAAAATATGTGGCTGAGATGGTGCCCGCTGCTAACTGATGCTTTTTTAGCACCTTACTAGGATACAGTGCAATCCTCCCTTTAAATACACAGTAGAAAATACGCCTTAGCTTGTACTGTCATTCATGCCACTGAAAAGAGGAACAGAAGATCTTGTTAGTGCCAAATGCAGAATATCAGATCCTGTTTCTGGGCTGTCACAGAAAGGATGTTCAAAAAGTGTCTATCAAATGGTACCTTGTGTAAAGCAAATATACTACTGAGCATGCATGCCACATATACACAAGTGCTGAGCTCAGAAGTGAGCTGATAATCTGCAAACTTTAAATGCTGTGAAGAAGGCGAGTGCATGCTGAGCAGAAGATGACAGTGTGGCTATGTCAAGCCGTAGCAGAGAAACAAGCAGCAAAAAAAAAAAAAAAAAAAAAAAAAAATAATAATAATAAATAAATAAATAAAATAAAACTGAGCCAGACTGGCTTGATGGTGCATTTGCGGGTAGAGTGCAATGCTGGTCCGTTTCTTTTCTGCTCTGGTGTATATTTTGGGAGGGAGAACTAAGAGGCTGTTTTCAGTTACCAATATCTCTGGTGCACGTATGCTAGACTGAATATTTCCTGTGGGAGGATGGTAGGCAATTCCATATCTATGCCAGCTTTCCTTAGTGCCGATGGATGCCTTCTTTCAGTGCCCTTTTAAAGGGATGCTGAGGACTACATTAATGCTTTGTTGCCTAGCAAATATCGATTCTCTGGCTCCTTTTAGGTATGTTAACATTTATCCAGCAGCAAAAGATGTATATAATTCTGAAAATTTTCAGAAATCAAGAACTGGTTGCTGCCATACTGAAGTGAATGGTGGTGTGCTTAACCTCTGAAATCCACGCCAAAAATTTGTGAAATCGTCCCATGATGGTGATTACTTGTGTTTCCTTTAATGTATTTTTGTGCTTAAAAAAGCTCTGTTCGTGGTGAGAGTGGTCTCTTTGTCTATCATAGATACAGGCCACCTTCAACTGGACCTCAGTGTTGCTTAAAAATCTGGCAGTAAAGCTTGTAATAGGGTTCTAAAACTGCACACTCTGTGAAACAATCATTTTATGTTTAAGGCCTGTGCAGTATTATGCATGGAAATAATCTCGTAACTTAACGCATCTTTAAAATGTGTAGCAAAGCTAGAAGATGACAAATCTGACAGAGCGTAGTGCATGGAGCTGGCCTTCACACGCACTTGGTCATCATAATCCCTTATTCTTTACTTTACTTTACTTTACTTGAGAAAAGCATCACACCCACTCCTCGCAGATTTCTGAGTGCCATTCATATTCAATTGCCAGGTAATATGGTAGGACAAAGCTCCATGGCCTGTGGAATTCCTCTAGCGTGAAGTCACAGTTATCCTCTCAAGTACTTCTGTTGTTGGCTGTGGCTAGGAGTAACAATGGCTACAGTGCTATCTTCCGATGGAGTTTCGTGGGACACCACCTGCCTGCCAAATTTCCAGTTTCAATGGGTCATCATCTTGTACTATAAATTACATTGATAAATTATGATAAATCATCAAGTATAAGCTGACCTGAAGAGTTGTGTATTTTGTGTTCTTAACTCTTTCGTTACCACGCCTATTCAAATCGATCACCGGTGATAATTGCTTTAAATTGCCGATTTTGACATGTTGGAATCCTTCCTTTTGCATCTAGTCCACACAATGGTTAGTCCAGGCACTGCACTTATAAAACCAGTTAAAATTTTTCTCCTTTAGTGATATTCTGATTTTTGATGGAGCTTTTTGAGAATGAACGTACATGTGTTGTTGCGAAAGAGAGTGTGACGGCTGCATGGGAAAAAAAAAACAACTGCCAATCGAGGTAATGCAGCATTAACATCAAATTTTTGTGATCAAAAGACTTGCAACACGTCAAATATCAAATTATATTGTCGGCTTTGTTATCTGAAGATGTTGAGTGGCTATAATTACCCGAAAATGGTGCCAGCTGTTCACTAGTGAGCTCTGACTCTCGAGTCCGGGTGGTTTTATCCCACAAAAACGCATTCCTGAAGGTCCGCCGCATGTTCAGCGTGTATACCCGGCCTTTACAACCAGTTTGCAGCAGTTTTGGTTTGGTGTTTAACAAAAACCAGGAACTGCTTCACCGTATGGCACGAGGAGGCTGTTTCCACCTGTAGTTTTTTTTTATGTAGCTGAAGAATGGCGCTTTGCAGATAGTTTATTCTTTTACAGTGTTCCTGGGTCATTGATCTTCAATATGTACATTCTAAATTTTCTTTGTTAATAATGAGTCTGTAGATATCGTGCCTTTTCTATCTTATATTTATCAACTTGCCACAAAGATGGCAATTTTTTTATTTTTTTGTGTGTCCTCTAATAAATTTTTTGCTTTGTAACTTACGTTTTCGGAAAGAGCATTTCATTATGTGCATTTGTGTATGCTGCAATGTGTGGTGCAATATTATTTGTACTGGCAAAAAATTATCTTCTGGGACCTATGAAAAACGGCCATTTTCTCGCGGTAACGAAAGAATTAAGAAACTAAAAAAACTCAGTTTATAAAAGTCAAACCTGGATATATAGAACTTGAAGGGAGTCTCGAAAGAGTGTTCAATGTATGAAATATGCAAACAGATAAGCTTTCCTGTAGCCCAGAAGTGTGAATATTATGTACCCATGCTAGAGACATGCTTCCTGCAGCGATGTGCTGCCCACCGGCATACTGGCAACACACCACTCGGCGTGACTGCGCCATTCCGTGAGGCACATGTGCGTGCACCCATACATCGAGCAGCACCTTATACCAGACGTCACAAAAAGGGAGCGCTCTGGCTGCACTCTTACGTGCCACTATGTGGGCCAGGCTGAAGCGTTGGAGCTCACACTGTTCGCGTCTTGCGTTGCATGGCAGAAGTGCCGTTGGAATTGGGCTCTTGTCAGAGCTGCAGCGAATGACGCTTCAAAAGAATTAAGCCACCGCTGACCTTAAGAGGTGTAATTCTGTTACTGGTGCACTATAAATGCAGTAATCCAGTAAAATTTGGTACAGTTAATTTGTTTATTGCCTTCAACAGCGAAGCATGCCACGCGAGAAACATCGCAAGCCTTCGGTCACCTAGGCTAGCTTTATCACATGACGACTGGTGCACCGAACACTGCTTCCCTGCATTACACAAATGCCGTGTTCAAAACAAGCATGTCAAACTGAAGGTCACACTCAAGCGGACTCGGCACTCACCTCGTCACATGGTTTTACAGCGTTAGCGCTGCCAGTAGATGTCTAAGGATGCTCGGCTGATCTGGCTCCATGCCCACAGAGTTATCGTGGGAATGCCACTTGCAGAGCCATGGTGAGCAGTTCTATATATTGAATGTTCTATAAGTGGGGGTTTGATAAGTGCAAATAACTTTGCTATGCTTTTGCATTGGATTTCCTAAGGGATATTCAGGCAGTTCAATATAAGTAAAAATTTGATATACACAGGTTCTGTACATCCGGGTTCATCTGTATTTTAATAAATAGGCAACTCCACCCTGCCCATTAACTTTCTAGTGCTACCTGAACAGTAATAGTACTAGTCTTTTATATCTGATAGCTCTCAGAAAGTGCAACGACAGTAGTTCTCGATTCTGGTATGCTTGATAGTTTTTGGCTGAAGACGTATGTAAAACACAGTGTATATCAGTTGTGAAGGACTCACAGCAAAGGCATCGTAGTGTGTCCCATCCGCAACATTCACTTCAGGCTCGTCAGGCAATTCAGGACCTGTGTCTTGGGGTACAGCCTCTTCATCCATCACCTACAATTTCAGTAGGAAAGAGCCAAGCTCAGTGCACTTATTCAAAGGCTGTAGGTGACCGTGCTTCCAAATGCACAGTGTACTGAACTGCTGAGAGTAGTCAGCATTTCCCTAGAGTGGCAGTTCTTAGTAGAGTAACATGAGCAAAGAGTCTTTCAAGCAGCATGTAAAGTAAAGAAGTGTCAAAGGACCAGGTGTCATTTGGTATGTTTTGAAAACAATGCATTCAATGAATGTAATCATACCCTTCGCATGCTTCTGTCCAGCGCTTCGCATTAGCGTCTCCTCTGCATACTACAAACTGCGTGACCAGAAAGAAGGTGTCAGCAGCCACCGCAAGTGGAGCATGCCCTGTTTAACAATAGCTGAGCATTCCCTGGTGCAGCATGACAACAGATAAACACTTAACATTTATGATGTGCATTATTTGAATATTAGCCGTTTGCAAAATTCTGCAAGTCAGTTTTGCTGCATAGTAAAAACCCATTTACCATAGAGGTGCTGCTCATTGTTGCAGCAGAAGTTAGTTGCAGCGCAAAATACTTTTATAGCAAGCCTGATGCCTGGGAATTACATAGCAAAATTGAGGAAGCCTTTGGCATTCATATATGATGCTCACAACTGGAAAACATTCACTTAAGAGCTATAGCTTTGACATATAATGGCGCTATATCAGCTCTGTGGCAGCTTACCTCTTGTAATTATGAAGGGCTTGTTCGTGCTAATGCTCCTTCCACTGAATATGTAAGTGGCCATAAAACTAATGGGAATGCTTCGTTGTGTTGCTCTTGAATGCGAAAAAACTGGTAAAGACATTAATGCTGTTTTGTGCCCTCTGTGAAAGGTGCTAACCCTTCAGGAATGAAGCATGTAAGAGACAACAATCACCTGTATTTAACGACAAACATGATAGAGCAGGAAAAGGAAAGAAAAGAAAAGGAGTTTTCAATGTTCGTGCATTACAGGGCTATCCAGCCATCTACAGTACACATACATTACAGTACACAGACCTGTTTCTGCAGGAAGACGTCCACTCCCATAATGGGCTTGGCCTTATGCACCTTGAGCAGGCTGGACAGTTCCTTGTAGACGTGCTGCAGCCTCTCCAGAGGGTCGACTTTGAAGCCCAGGACATAGCCACCACTCTGCAGAGAGCCCAGTAGCATGCAAAGTGCTCATTTCCAGTGGCTGCAGTATAAGGGCACGGCTGCACACGGTCCTTGCTAGTAACATTAGTGCAGCTTAATAGTGTTGATGGCAGACTATCCTGCAGGCACCTCTTTCACTTCTTGCTGTATGTTCCAGCAGGAAAAAAATAAAACTAGAGATGGGAAGTGATCTCTATGTCTCATAACAGACAGCCTGCTTCTTTCAAGGTTCAGAAGTACTATCTCGCACCCTTTTCTTTTAATTTTAAACCAACATATATAGTATGCTGTTTCAGATACTCCTGCATTGTGCAGTACGTGGTTTAGCAGGAATATTTGCTATACATTCATTTAACTTTGATACTGTGATAAACCACCAACAAGTTGAGCAGTTCTTGGCATTCCCAAATGATTTAGTTTCACTCCTCCTTTTCTCTTTTTTTCATTTCATGTCAACAAAAAAAATATATGCATCCTTAGCCGGGGTTTAACTCCACCTAAACCGATCAATATGTGTGAAAGGACTGGACTGTTTGGCATGATTTAGGCTGGTAGTTTAGCATTGAGGTCAAGACAGGCACAGTTTGGCAGTGTGTTAAACACCTTTACAGCATGGATTGCAATTAGAGGCACTATTTTGTTGCGTTGACTCTCTATCGCAAACTAACCTCCAACTTGATTAGCAGATAGACGCTAAATGGGAAGCGAAACGATGTGACACTATCTGAATGCTACACAAAGACCGACGGTGTCAAATTTTTATATGAAAAGAGGGATATCTGCACTGAATAAAAGTCCGTTAGTGAAGGCTCGGCAACGGTGAGTGTCATAGTTGCTACAGCAGCCAACGTGAGGCACAAGCAAGATTTCTGCTCTACTCTGATGGTCATTTGAGTGCTTTCACATTAAAATATGGCTAGTCATGGAGCATCAAGGTTATTGATAGCCAGGTGTCCTCACACAGATCACTAGACAGCTTCACATGTGCATTGTCTCAAATAAGTTCCCCACGCAAGCATAGCTGGCTTCTGGGAGCAATACAAAAAGCCTATTCTTGCCTTTGTAATCATAATGGATGTGGCATATAATGCACTAGTGCACTCACCCTGTCTGTTGTCTCAATGACGAGTGCTGTACCAAACTTGGACTCCCGTGTTTTGATTGCTGCCTGCAAAGCGCACATAATGCAGCACGTCAGCTATAGACCTACACAGTGGGTTAGCTGCTGACACCAACAGATAGAACAAAAATAAATTCAAATGACATGGTCATGAAAACTTAAGTCATGCATGCCTGGAAAACAATATTTCTGTTGGAATGAATTCATCAGTTTAAGATACTGGAGGTGACATGCTATTTAACATGTGGGATTCATGTTTTGACAAGTGAAACTACATGCATCATAGTTAAAAATAGTTAATATAGATATAGATTTAACTTGCAATTAGGAAGCTGAGTTTAATGGACACTTCTTTTAGCAGCGCACCCTTCTTGCGGCCATCAGGCCAAGTACGTTTGACAGGCTGAGGATACCCTCGCATATTTTCTGGGTAAATTCATGTACAGTGGTGCGATTGAGGCAGTAAAGTGCAGGGCTGGCCTCGCCTAGCCAGTGCAGAAAGGTGCGAGTCATCTGTGGACATGCATCCTGACTAACCTTCGGCACAGCACTCGCATCATTTACTCTGCTACAAAAAGACGCTGGTGAACCTGACTGCATCTCTTTGCTAGAAGCCAGTGCAAGCAGGGACCACACCTTTATTTTCAAATGGCCTAAAATATGCTAACATAGCATCCAATTATTTTCTAGCAGTTCATTGCATTTATGGTAGAGGTAATGCCATTTGTGGAAAAGCATGTGCAGCGAACTTCTTCTCCGTTTTTGCTTGGCATGACCAAAAAAACACAGCAGCCATATGGGCTCCACATATACGCAGGACATTACAGGAAACAGGTTTGTTACTAAACATGCATGAGTGTTATGATTAAAGAAAATATAGCACAGCAGTGAGAAGTACCATTTACAGACTCCATTGCACCGACAGATATCCTGTTCATCGGCAAATGTTCTTGAAGCATAAAATTCATATACAGTGTGCCCCATGCCAGTCATAGCTATGTTTAGTGCAGCATTGGATATAACGCTGATCTTCGTAACTAATGGTCTGCGTGACATGCACACCACATTAATGCTTAGATATGCAGTTATGCAAGAAAACAGATAGTACGTTATATGGCTGGCAGTAGTGCTTTCTTGACCAACTCACTGCCAGTATACTTTTCCATACTTTTTTTTTAATACATATTCACTCTCAAAGCATGAAACCCTGATATCTTAGTTGCTGCAAATATCTAAGACTTGCGCTTCCATGTGTAGCAGGCCTACAGAAGGTCTATTGTACATTTTTTCATGGGAGTTCCAATACTGTCTCACAACCTAGTTTCTAGCATCTGCATGCAATGTGGAATGAACAGCACCAAATGTTTAGAATGTTGCAAATATCATTGTTAACTTTGGTCGTTAAAAGGGTAGATAATTAACTGAGCTAGTTAGTACATAATTTCAAGTTCCTTGAAGCAGCAGAATCAAAAACAACGGAGGCGTAGAAAGAAGCACACAGGACACGCAGCTTGTACTCATCCTTTGTGTTTCTTTCTACGTCCCCATTGTTTTGGTTCTGCTGCTTCAAAAAACTTGAAACTTTGGTAGCTTGGAATGTTCCATGCAAAATGCAGCATCAATCATTAATCTGACTATAATGCAGTGTGCATCCAAGCTCTGTCTATGGCTAAGAAGCCAAACAAACACTCACCACCTGCAGGTAAGGGAGGCTGATGTTGAATGACTCATTCATGTTGGCATGCCAGACGACACGCACGTTGGTGACATGCAGGGTTCCCAGGTTCCCCTGGTCACTGGATAGGTTCCACACACCATTCACCTGACTGCACAATTGCTCCATTGGCAGAAGCCGCAGCTGCTTGTTGGTCAGCAGTGCACCACGCAAGTGCAAGTCACGATACAACTTGGTGGCACTGTACGCCCTGCATTAATCACATTGCATTGGCGTTACACACCCTGCATGGGCACTGAATGATGTGCTTATCTGACCGATACATGTTATGCTTAAACAAATATAGATCATAGCATACTACTCATATATATGCCTGTCATATATATATTGTTACTGCCTCTCATATATATATATTTTGTTACTGTTTGTTTCGTTTTCTTTTTTTGTTTTGTTTTTTAACTGGTGTTGATATGCTGTTTTACAATGTTATTGCCCCTGCCTTATGTAATGCCCTCGGGGCTTTAAGGCTTCAATAAATGAAATGAAATGAAATATGTCATTTCTTGGCTAAAACAAGAAATTGCAAATACTGTAAAAAAGCAAGCTAGTAATCACAGGACAGCATTGGAATGTAAATCTTAGTTACTGTTTCGCATTTGTCATTAATAGAGATATGCTGCACATTACTAAGGATTACATCTTTAGGCACTAAGACAGTGGATTTCGGGTGCCACAAATAGGTGCCTGGCACCTTATTTCAAGCATGAAGAAGCTGTAAATGAGTGCAGTAAACTTTATAAAAAACAAAAACAAACAGCTATGACAGTGTTTAGAAAGCTATGAAGTGTTAATTTCTGATGTAGGAACCAACCATTTTTACAACTCTATGTAAGCATTCCCACAACAACCCACTGCAGTGACTCAGTAGGTTTAGCACTCGGCTCCCGTAGTTGCGGGCTGCAGTGGCCCGTTTCAGTGGAGGCGAACTACCAAAACTGGTTTGTGCTGTATGGTGTCAGTACACATTAAAGAACCTTAACTAGCCTAATTTAATATGCAGCCTACCACTACTCAGGGGAACTATCCGGGGCTATCAGGGCACTATCCGGGGCTATCAGGGCACTATCAGGGACCTTAGTCACTTCAGGATATCAAAAATTCCATAATCCATTTCCACAACAAGAAATGGACACATTAAGGACATTGTTACAGTTGACTGGCATTTTCTGGCCAGTCTGTTATGTTGATTGCTCTGAGGCAGTAACCCACAGTCTATATTCACCAGCCATACATTCCAGCTTGGAAACTACATCTACCAATTAAATGACCATGAAACCACAAATTAAACCCTTATAGAGCCACCAAATGTTTGCTTGTATGAGACCAAAGTTGTTGCTATGAAAATAAAATGGTTATGAAGAGAAAAAATATTGAAGAAAAAAACTGCTATTAGTATCGCTCATCCACAAAAAATAGTAGAAATTAATAAAATGGTATCATTCTAAAATCTTGCAGAGGAAACTTCCACCACCACATGCTTGAAACAAGATATTAAGCCAAATATGGAGGTTCTGTGGGGTGCGTAAAATTGCAGAACATGCTGCAGCTTAAGGAATCATTCTGTCACACCCACCTGGAAGGAGTGGCCATAACAGTGTGCATCACGTAACCGTAATCAAAATTCTAATACAGGTATGCATTAATGTAATAGATTCTTTTATTTGCTGTATAGACTTCATATTAGTTTGATACAAGTTTGAATTAGGGTCACATACAATTTACAACATCAACAGCGCTAATTAAATTCTTTGACATCAGCAAGCACATAATTCATATTTTTTATATTTCTTACATGGCTTCACTGATCAACCACTTCCTTGCCAGTGGAGTATAGAGGTTGCTGCGCAAGAATTCAAGGCACCTAATTTTTGGCTGCACGTTTTATTTTCTGTAATGATAGGCAAGTGAGCATTAATATTTATGGCTCACCATATATGGTATTCACCTAGGGCTCGTAAAATACTCTAATATATGCTTATTTATTGCTTTAATTTACTACAATGCCAACCCACCTCAAGAGCTGGAATCATGAGTGAAGAGAGTGAAGGAGTGATTATATTGATGCCAGTGTGAAGAGAACAGGGAAGAGAAGGAGAAGACGACAAAGTTCTCGTCTCGCGCTCGAACCGACGCCAAAACCGGCTCTCTGTGTTACCGGCTCTGCGACCTTCAGACGCCTTTTTGCTAACGTGACAATATTGGACTTTTGTTTATGTCTAGACTAACCTACCCTTAATGTTGTAACCTTTGAGCTTTAACATGATAGCCTTAACACAGGAAACCACAACTAATACAAGCGAAACAAGTAATTCAGTTATGGATTATTTAATGATTATAGGCAAATATCATGGGCATGGTGAACCGTGTATCTAAAGTAACAAGCTTTGTTAGAAAGAAGAAAAAATATAACCAAAAGATGGTGTTTACGCTCCCTTCAGAGGGGCTAGGAAAGCTCAATGAAAGCTGCATATTTATACACGGTAAGCATAGTCTTTAAGGTCTGCAAGCCGAACTGGCTTACAATTTCGCTGCACGCGTTCTCAAAGAATTTCAGTGTATACGAGTCTTCAGGTCATGGCGATATAGCCTTGGAAATGCTGCTTTAGCAGAAACAGCTTATCAAATTTTTTAGTTTAAGCATTTCTCTTTAGCCTGACTGCCTATTGGTTGATAGGCATGTAGCCGCAAGCCAGCAGTTCTTCCATTGGATTACTTACCAATCGTGTTAGCTCATATTCAGGCATCGCCACAGTATGATTGCTTACTTGAAAGTGTTTAACACAGATGCGATAAGGCGAGGCTGCTCCATTATCTGGCTCTGCCATTGAAATGGGAAAAAATAAATTGCAAATATAAATTCCTGTATGCATTGAGTGAAAACATACACTTACCAGGTTTGTAAATATGAACTCATATCGGCTGCTGTTAGCCTTGGTCATTATGTAAAGGGCTTCAGCGATTCCACACAGTTTCTGGAAATAAATTTTTATTTCAACAGTTCCATCACATATATAAATCATTACTCACAGAGTTCACAGTCCTCGTTGATATCCCTGTCACGCAGTTGAATCCTACTGCTGCAGAAAAGAATAAGAACGTTTCGGCTCTGCTGTTATCGCGTTCCTGACAACTTACATAAGTTCACTCTTGGCCTGGCATGAGACTGCCATATGATCCTCAAGTTGGTGATATATAAGGTTCCTGTAACGCAAGAAAATGACACATACCAGAATTGTGACCTGAAAATGCTTCACCTCTATCTCCACTGTTCCCTTTGGTGTCTTCCACATTACTAAGTCTGTCGACTTGTTCCTCTCCGGCACCGTAGTGGAGATCCCTGGAATGTGAGGATTACTATTAGCTTAACCAATAAATTGGCCAAAGAAAGCAGTGTAGGCAAAAATATATGTACTGATTCGAGATGTCAAATCTGATTTCTCGGTCTTGCCACAGTCCTTCTGAATCGGACATAGCACAGGCGATATGCAGTCCGTCTGGTCAGCCTGGTCAGTAAAAGCGAAACGAAACTATGGCTCATTACGAAACCAAGCTGCTGCCAAACAATTCGTCGCCATAGGGACGCGTTTATCCGATGGTAGACACCGAGTGACACTAGCGTCGGCTCCTCAATGAAAAGCTGTGTATTATCTTTATGATGAAAAGAGTGAACTGAAAGTATTCTGAAAATATCTAAAACGGTCTGTCTGAAACGGCCGACTTTGAGCTCTGCAAAGGCCGACAAGCACCCACGCGCTCAGAGAATATATATATATATAAAAAAAAAAACCAACTCTTATTCAGGTTTCAACTCTCGTGTGGAAGTAGCATTTAACAGTAATTTTTGTTTTTGTTATGCTTTCGTAAAATATCTTCTTTATTTTGCGTAAACCAACTGGAAATACTTCTCGTCTGCGTTGACGGAAAACCGAAACTGCGACTTTATGCAGTACTAGTATCTGTGGCGTCGCCTCGCAACAATTAGAGGAACGAATTACTTCCGTTCTGAAGCCTTCCACATCATAGGTTCCAAACGGAACTGCTCGTTCCTCTGATGGGCGTAAGGTGACAGTACTTGTATCATTGCTGTATAATTGCTGCGAGAGTACCGATTTTGTCCGCTGTCTCATTAGGCAATGAAGGTTAATGATTAATTATGCCTTAATCAGGCAGGTATCCAAAACCATAAAGCTGTGCCCAAACCAAACGTAATGTAATGCCAATATTAACACTAGTTACTGCTGCCCCTGCGAGCCCGATTAAGGAAGCAGCAAGCAGTAGGCCAAGATAATTTTTTTTAAATTATTTTCTGAGTGATGCATCAAATCATGAGTGCTGCCTTGGTGCTAAATGGATGTATTATGCACGCAAACAAATGCGCCTTGCGCAAACTGCATACGCAGCCAAACAATTCATCATCATCATCATTACCCACACCGTGTTTACATAAGAGCGGTGAGAAGTGCGAAGCACGAACGATCAAGGCAGACTACGCGGTGTTCATTGCTGGCATTGCTGTTGGAAATTTAAGCTCATACTTGCGTAATTAAACACTCAATGTAAGTGACGCTCACGCCCAAGGCGTTGTGTGTCTAAATTTCTTATTTATTTTGTTCAGCTGTGCACATGTGAAACACGGCAACGCGCTGCCCGACTTGCGCGCAAAAATGCTTGCTTGACTGTGCACAGTAGTTGTTAGTTTTCGGGCATTTTCGGGATCCTGACACCAAGTTCGGCCTTTCGCGTCAGTCTGTTGTGACAGAAATAGCGTTTACTGTGATCGGCGAGGATATTCACTGAAGGCCAATGCTGCCAACATTCAGTGGTATGTCGTTTTGTCGTTTTCCAAATTTAGAGTAAAACCAAGGCGAAGATGACTTCAGACGACGAGGCACGGTTGCAAAAAGGTGTGCTGAGTGCCGTGGAAGTAAGGAAAGGGGAACGCGGACGAGACCCCGAGCGTGGACGTGAAAAGCGACACAGGCAAGAGATTCCGACGCTCATGTCAAATTGCTTCTTTTCCCAGCATTATAAGATCATAAGGCGCTAACTGTGCATCCTTACATGTCTGGCTTGTGAACTCTCGAACGTTATTTTACTTTGTGTCTCGCGCTTAATGTTGCCATGCGAGGATTATCAAGCTACTATTATATACTATGGTATACTATTATACTATTTATTGTGTGCTAACGCTACCATTTCTGCTACCTTGCTACCAGGTCTAGGAGCAAGGAAAGAAGAAAAAGGTCAAGGAGTCGAGAAAAAAGGTGAGTAATAGAGTGAAGGACCATCTGAGTGAATGGTATTTTAAGAGGATGACATTCTCAAATTTATGCAAGCTGTGCTGAAGATATATTCAAACTTTTCATCATTCCCAGAATAGTGGCTGAGCATAAGATGTCATGACTAAACGTTTGTGAAATGTGCAACATTCCCACTCTGCAATGTAGGTCTCGCTCACGCAGCAGAGAGAGGAAGAAGGATCGAGACAGGGACAAGGGTCGTGACAAGGACAGGCGCAAGGACAAGGATCGATCACGGGATGAGGATGGCAAGGCCAATGATGCTGCTGGCAAAGAGAAGTATGTTCTAATTGCTTGATGTATTTTAAATCTACTTTTGTACCAAGAAACTGAAATAGCATATTTTCCTCCTCTTACTTGCTCCTTCACTGTCCAGACAAATCTTGTCACCTCCTAAAGAAGTGATTTCGTCTACTGTAATTTGCGACTGAAGTGCTGCTGGAGCTATTGTTACTGTGGCATCGTTTTTCTTTTCTTTTTTTTTCTCTTTTTATGGAACTAGCAGATTTCTTATTAGGGCGGTTAAAACTATTGAAAAGAACCATGTTATTACAGTTGATTCCATTTATATTGAACTTGAAAGGGATCGTGAAACCGATATATTGATGATTCGTAATATAAAACATGCCAACATAAGTTTGATATGCTAGCGGTACTTCCTGCAGTGATGTTTTGCTTGCCGGAATACTGGGAGCCCACCGCTTGCGACGGCTGCAGTGACCCACGTAGCACTAGCACACGTGCACCAAGCATCACCTTGTGCCAGGCACTGAAAACCAGGGCGCACTGGGCCCAACCTTTATGTGGCATTCTATAGACGACATTCCAAATATTTGTTAAGGACAACTCGGAGCATTGGAGCTCGGGATGCTCGCGTCTTGCACCTCGCATTTCACACCGTGGGGCCCAAGTGCAATTGAGTTTGGAGTTCACATCAAAGCTGCGATGGACGAAGGTTTGTGAAAAGCCACCGCTAATCATAAGAAGTCCAATTATTTTACTGGCGCTCTATAAATGCAATGCTAACTCAATTCAGATAAGGAACAGCTGATTTCTTCATCTTCAGGTTACACAAGAATCGCTGTGAGCCTTTGGTCAGCAAGGCTGGCTTCACTGCTTGACATCTGGTGCACTGAACTTTAGCTTCCTTGCATGACAGCAAAGTCTCACTAAAAAGAAGTGCCAGACCGAAGGCCAGATTCAGGCGGATTTGATGTTCACTGATCCGGGTGCGAAAAGTAATCATGAGGTCGCCACTGGGAAAAGCTCACCTTGTTGGGGCATGGTGCGTTACATTGAACATTGCACTGAACGAATCTTCGACAAATGCAAACATTACTCCTATACTTTTGAATAGAATTTTCAAACGCATGTTCTAATAGTTCGATGTAAGCAATAATTTGAGATGTCCAGTTTCGATATATTTGTGATCAGCTGCACAGTTAACTGATTGGTAACCTAGTGAAGTAGTGAAATGCTGCATGTTACTACCTGCGAGTTAATAATATGAAAGCATTACTTTGCTATGTTCACAAATTTCTGTCCGCGTACCGCCTCAGCAAAATCGTGTCCGCAGCAGTTGTGAGTAGTTGAGAAGTGGTAGACGTTAATGAGTGGTGTTAATCGATAAAGGGTGACATAATGTTGTGTCTGAAAAAATATAATAGACCAATAAGTTAACTAGGTAAATAATTACAGGCAGAAAATGTAAAAGTTGTCCGCAGCAGTTGTGAGTAATTGAGAAGTGGTAGAGGTTAATGAGTGGTGTCAGTCGATAGAGGGTGACGTAATGTTGTGTCGGAGAAACTATTTAGGCCAATAAGTTAATTAGGTAATTAATTACAAACAAAATATAAAAGTTGTCTGCAGCAGTTGTAATTGAGAAGTAGTAGAGTTTAATGAGTGGCGTCAATCGATAGAGGGTGATGTAATGTTGTGTTTGAAAAATAATTAGGCCACTAAGTTAATAAGGTAATTAATTAGAGGCAAAAATGTAAAACTAAAGGCGAAAAGGGTCTCATTAGCCAAAGGCTTGGCGCCACATTTGAATGTATCAAATACTAAAATAGTTAATTTAATCAGTCAGTTAAGGTGACGTCAAGGATGTGACGTCACACAACCTGAAGTCGAGCCAAAAAGGGGCATAAGAAGGGATTGGCACGCAATTTGAAAGTACCAAAAACTAAGGTAGTTAATTAAGGCAGTCAGTTAGGGTGACATCAAGGATGTGACATCACACAACCGGAAATAGAGCCGAAAAAGGGCATAGGAAGGGATTGGCCCGCAATTTAAAAGTACCGAAGACTAAAATAGGTAAACAAGAGGTGAATTAATGTGACGTCACGCAACCGGGAGTAGAGCCGAAAAAGGGCGTAGGAAAGGGTTAGTGCGCAATTTGAATGTACCAAAGACTAAAATGGGCAAACAAGAAGTGAATTATAATGATGTATAGGATGTGATGTCACGCAACCGGAAGTAGGGCTGAAAAAGGGCATAGGAAGGGATTGACGCACTACTTGAAAGTACCAAGGACTAAAATGGGCAAACAAGAAGTGAATTAAGCAACTAGAAGCAACCAACAGCAGCATCCGTGTTTTCGCATTACTCCAATGAAGATTCGGCAGTGCTCTATATTTGTATTTTTTACTTTATTTAAATGCATTATTCCTCTAGACAAGGTTTCTTAAATGGCTTTTAGTTTCTTGTTGCACATTATCGCGTATGTATTGAGCTCTGTGCATATTTCTTAAATTTTGGTTGTGGACCATTGTTGAGATGATTTAGGTTTGGAAGTAAACCATGAAGCTTTATTGTGCTTTCTGTTTGCCTGCAGGGACGAGGATCAGGAAGAGCACCCAGTGAAAAAGGAACCGCTTTCTCTGGAAGAGCTGATGGCCAAGAAGAAGGCTGAAGAAGATGCCCGTAGCAAGGTTTCCCATGCCTTTTTATATGTTTTTGGTCCCTGACCACTGTTGGCCTTGTGCTTAGTTCATGGTCTAGCGTGGCCACAGCTAAACATATGAATATTATTAAACTAGTATTGTGTGCTAAAATAGGAAGCTGTTGAGAGCATATTGTGCATCTATGGTGGTTACTGTTTTAAAACCTTGATGGTACAAAATTTGTTGCAAGCAGAGCTACTGTTGCCTAAGGTGCAGAAGGGTATCAAATAGTTTGAGCAACCAGTGTTTTACTACCTAGCTAGTTTACCTAACACGATTATGACCTGCTAGACTCCTGAGCAGACAAATTTTGCATGGGCCCTACACTGTGGTGTCATCCTGCACCTTGAGCAATACTTCCATTTCTAATTCACTGGTTTTCTGCTTTGCATTTATTGCCTTTCCGTTTAAGCTGCACAACAAGATGTTACTTGGAAGCTCATCTGCATTTTTTTTTTTGCTTTTTTTTTTATAAACTGATAAGGATCCACTTTGAGCACTAGCATAATTGATGAGGATGCGTGTTGAGCGCTAGCATTAATGAGAGAGAGAGAGAGAGAACAACTTTTATTTAAAATGCCTGCAGAATCGGTTAGGCTCCCTCCAAGCAGGGAGGACAAGCTTTTACCGTGACGCGGCCACTACGTCAGTCTCGTGCGTTGTGCTCCTTGAGGTCTTGTTACGTCCCTCGCTACTTCCGCGGGTTCGAGAGGGCCGCCGCCCCCTTCTTGGGGGTGCTGCCCCCCCTCTCCTCGGTTTCGCTCGGTCGCTGCCTCTCTAGAGCTGCCGAGACCTGCTGGACGGCCTTGAGTTGTGTCTCTTGATCACAGCTCCTCGTTGCAGCCTCTAGCTGCGGCGGAATCGTCGTCTTCTCGCTGGCTTCGCGCGTATTTACTCTACAGTCCCAAAGGATGTGAGCCGCGGTGACTCTCTCCTTCGCGCACAGTCTACACATGTCGCTCGCGTGCACACTCGGACACATGTGCTTAGCTAGCACCGGGGTGAGCAGGGACCCCGTCTGTAACTGTCTGTATAACACTGCCTCCTTCCGGGTAAGCCCCGGGTGAGGTGGCGGCATAGTCTGTCTGTTCAGTCTGTACCATTTCACTATTTCGTTGAAGGTGGTCATCTTGTCCTTGGCACTGCGCCGCGACCAAGACTCCGAGTCGGCCGTGTTTGCAGCCGCGCGGTTGGTTAGTCCTCGCGCGGCCGAGTTGGCCGTCTCGTTGTGGTTCACGTTTCCGCGTTCCGACACGTCACTGCCCATGTGGGCCGGAAACCACTTGATCACCACAGGACTTTTGCGTCCGACGTCTTCGGCCTTGCGCAGTATGCGCGCGGCCTCACTACATACCCTACCCTTGGCGTAGTTCTTCACTGCCGTTCTAGAGTCACACAACACTGTAGTGCATCCGGGGTCGGAAACGGCCAAGGCGATGGCCACCTCCTCCGCCCGGTGCGCTTCTCGAGTCCGGACGCTCACCGCGGTCTTCGTTGCACCCGTCGATGCCCCGACAACCACCGCCGCGTATGCGTTGGTGTTCCCTCGATACTCCGCCGCGTCCACGTAGGCGGCGCCTTCTTCTCTGGCGTGGAGGTCTACGAGAGCCCTGGCCCTCGCCAACCTCCTCTCCCTGTTGTGCTCGGGGTTCACGTTCTTCGGGATCGGGAAGACCCTGAGCTTTCTGTTGATGCTATCTGGTATAGGTACGTCTTTCTGCTGCTTGCCTTCCCTCGGTTCGAGGCCAAGGTCCCGCAGTATCTGTCTTCCGGTTCTCGTTTCAGAGAGACGCTCGAGTTGCGCCGTTCTCTGTGCTTCGGCTATTTCGTCCAGCGTGTTGTGGACTCCCAGCGCCATGAATTTTTCGGTGCTCGTGCCCCCGAGGAGACCGAGTGCCGCCTTATACGCCTTGCGTATGGTGGCGTCTATCTTGTTACGTTCACTCGGCCTCCAGTTGTGGAAGGCGGCCACGTACGTTATGTGGCTAACTGCGAAGGATTGAACGAGATTAGTCAGGCTCTCCTCCTTCAGCCCCGCTTTTCTGTTGGACACCCTCTTGATGAGTCTCATTGCCGCAGCCGCTTTGCCCGCGAACTTGTTGACCGTTTCACCGTTGGCTCGGTTTCGCTGGATGAGCAGCCCGAGTACTCGAATCTTCTCGACCTCCGGTATTACTTGTCCTCCCGCCGTCTTGACCGTGATCTTGGGACGCTCGTACTTGACTTCCATATTCTTTCTTTTCCGGCCCGATCCTTTCGGGGGAATCACCAGCAGTTCTGACTTTGCCGGAGAGCAAACGAGTCCAGACCCGTCCAGCTGCTCCTCGATAGCGTTGACCGCTTCTTGCAGCGTTGTCTCGATGTGTCCGTCGCTTCCTCCCGGTACCCATAGCGTAACGTCGTCGGCGTAGATGGTGTGCCGGACTCCCGCTACTCTTTCTAGCCGGGTGGCCACCCCGATCATCACGAGGTTGAAGAGTAGCGGGGAGATTACCGACCCCTGCGGAGTTCCGACGCTGCCCAGCTTCTTCTCTTCGAGCTGCAGGTCTCCCGCACAGATTTTGGTGGTCCGTTCCGTCAGGAAGTCTTTGATGTACTGGTATGTCCTCCTGCCCATGTTTAGCCTGGATACTTGGGCCAGGATAGCCGAGTGCCTCACTTTATCAAAGGCGCTCTGCAGGTCCAGCCCGAGTACGGCTCTGTTGTCCTTGGTGCCCGTCGTATCGTCGATGATCTCGTTCTTCAGTAAGATCATGGCGTCTTGCGTCCCGAGTTTGTTCCGAAACCCGATGATGGAATTTGGGTAAAACTCCGATTCTTCCAGGTAACGCTGCCACCTGTTCATGAGAACGTGCTCGAGGACCTTTCCCACGCACGAAGTGAGCGAGATCGGCCTGAGGTTCTCTATGCTGGGCGGCCTGCCAGGCTTGGGGATGAGGATCGTCTTGGCTGCTTTCCATTGCTTGGGTAGCCTTCCTTCTTGCCAGCACTTGTTGTAGAAGTTCGTGAGCGTTTCGATGGCCGCTTCGTTGAGGTTCTTGAGCGCTTTGTTGGTCACTCGATCGGGACCCGTGGCAGATCTTCCATTGAGATCCTGCAGGGCAACTCTGACTTCCCAGGTCTGGATGTCGCGATCTAGCGTCTCGTTCTCTTTGCCTTGGTAATCCGGGTGTCTTTCCGTGGGGGTGGTCGGCAGGTACTTGGCGTCCAAGCGCCGCTTGACCTCGTCTTCCCCGTGTTCGCAGATTGCTTTGTGTAGGATCCTGGCCAGGTTGTTGTGTTGGTGGCCCTTGGTCTTGGTTTCGTCGAGGAGGTGCCGCAGCATGTTCCACGTCTTGCCCTTGTGCATCTGTCCGTCGGCTTCGTTGCAGGCCTCGTTCCACTGTTGGGTGCATAGCACCCTGCAGTGGACCTCGATCTGCCTGTTGAGCTCGGCGATCTTCTTCCTTAGACTTCGGTTGGTTCGTCGCTTCTGCCACCTCGCCTTTATGGAATGCTTGGCTTCTATCAGGTGGGCCAGCCGACTGTCCATCTTGTCTATCCGTTCGTCCGTCTCTAGCTCTTTGGTGGCTCCTTCCGTCGTCTCAACGACGTTGGCCGCCCATTGCTCTATGTCCGTAATGTCCACTTGCACCGCGGATAGCGCCTTTCGAAAGGCGTCCCAGTCCGTAATGCGATGCTTCCTTATGCCGGTGTTGCCTTGGCCTTCGAGCGGTACGACGACCTCCACGATGTAGTGATCGCTGCCCAGCTCTTGGCCCGTGTTTCTCCATTTCGCTTCTCTTGATCCTCCGTCAGTTTTGACGAAGGTAAGGTCCGGAGTTGTGTCTCTCGTAACAGATGTGCCGATCCTGGTGGGAAAGGCCGGATCCGTGATTAGGTTCAGTCCGACGTCGGTAGCGTCTTGCATCAGCTCTCTCCCCTTGACCGTCGTTCTGTGGTAGCCCCAGTCTTGGCTCGGAGCGTTAAAGTCTCCGCACACTACGAGCGTATTGCTCCCCGCGACTGAAGTTGCCTTGTGGAGCAGTGCCTTGAATTTCTGTTGTCCGTGGGACGGATTGCTGTAGACGTTCACCAGGAAAGTGCTCTCCTTCCTCTTCTTGCCCGTGATTACTTCCACCGTGCAGTGTTCGATGGCGCTTCTGCCGATCATTTCGTGTTCCACGAAGGTGATCCCTTTCCTTACGAAGGTGCAGACCCCTCTGCCCTTGCCCTTGGACGTGTCCCTTTTGCTCGGCGGGCTGTCGTGCGATCGGTAGCCCGGCAGTCTCGGCGTCTCTTCGCTGTGTGTTTCTTGAATCATTATGACGTCTGGTTTCCTCGTTAGTTGCTGCAAGTGTTGCTGCAGCACCGCTCTCTTGCCGGTAAAGCCGTTGCAGTTCCAGTGCCAGACCAAGAGGTCTCTCACTGGTGGTGTGGATGTTGCTGTACGTGCTGTCCCGTCCATGATTGCTGCAGTTTGGCGATGATCTGTGCTTCCATACCTTGTATTTGTGCCTGTATCTGCGTCTGCATCTGTGCTTGCGTTTGCGCCATCATGTTCTGGATTGTGCTCTGTATGTTCGTTGTCATCTGCTGAACCGTTTGCGTGAGCGCAGTAAGGCTTTCGTTGGTTACCTTGCTGATCGTCTCAAGACGGTCGAGTCTGTCGTCCTGTTTTTCGATTCTTTCCATTGTCTTTCGTTCCTTGGCGCCCTCTATGGCTCTCCTCTTGGGAGCCGGTCCCGCCGCTTTCGTGGCTCTCGGGTCCACCTCGACCTGTGGTTCGTCCTCGGTTATCTCTTCTTGTTTCCTCTCTTGTGCGGGCTTCGGCAGCAGCTGCTGCTTTTGCTGCATCGCAATTAATGTCGTTAGCTTCGCGTTGATTTCCTTGATGGTTGCGTCCTGTTCGGCGATTCTCTGCTTTAGCTTCTCGTTCTCGTCTCTT
This sequence comes from Amblyomma maculatum, assembly GCA_023969395.1. Taxonomy (NCBI): domain Eukaryota; kingdom Metazoa; phylum Arthropoda; class Arachnida; order Ixodida; family Ixodidae; genus Amblyomma; species Amblyomma maculatum. The sequence goes on from JAJIZL010015622.1 coordinate 773,111, forward strand.
AGGGCTTTTATTACCACCCCGTTCTCTTCTTGGAACTTCTTCGTGGCGTTTTGCGCCGGTGGTTGTCCCTTCTCTGCCATGTTTGCCTTGACTGTTTCGGCCCAGGCGACTCTTTCCCCCGATTGCGACGGTCTGTGGCGGCTGGCGCTCCTGCTTCCCTTGCTGTTGTCCCTCTTGCAGCTGCTGTCGCGCTGCCTCGAATCTCCGCGGGGTCTCTCGGCAGACGGCTCTCGCAGCGGCGGAAAGCTTTTCGGATCCAGTTGTTGCTGCCTGGCTTCCATCTTGCGTTCCCATTGCCGTTTTTTGAGCACATACGGCATCTTGTACTTGTTCTTGCATTCCCTCTCGCCCGTTGGATGCTGTCCCCCGCAGAGCCTGCACTTGGGCTTGCATTCGCGTTTGTGATCCTCGCTGGGGTTCGCGATTCCGCAGCCGAAGCATACTCTGGTGTTGGGATTCGGGCATACGTCTCTTCTATGGCCGATCTTGCCGCATTGCCTGCACACGTCAAAGTGCTTGCGGTAAAGCCCGCACCTGACTAATATCGAGCCATACTTGACGTAGTTCGGTACTTTCTCTCCTGCGAAGAGTACTATCACCGTGGTTGTATTGCCGATTCTGTGCGCCTCCACCGCTAGGGGGTTGCACGGGTTCACGATGTTTTCGGCTATCTCCTCCGGGGTGTCGGCTACGGCTATGCCTCGGATGACTCCCTTGACCGTGCCGTCCGGCGCCGTTCGGTAGGCGCTGACTTCGTATGTCCTGTCTCCTACGTTAAGGGTTTTGACCTTAGAGTACAGCGTGGCACGCCTCTCGTCCGGGGTGCTGACCACGATGATGTTTTGTTGCGCGTTCGTGCAGATGGTGTCTGCTTTGGCTTCTTCCTTCGTTACTCGAGCCGCCGTCATGACGGCCGACATAATTATTGAAACCTCAGTTCTCGCTACGTTGAGACCTCCCCGTGGTCTCATGACTATCTTAGTGTCTTCCTTCGGCATGTCCATCGGCATCCTCGCCGCTTTCGTTACCGAGGCTGCAACTCTCTTAGCAAAGCTGGCCCTAGTCTTGGGTCTAGACTGGCGAGTAATGGCGGCGGACTCACCGTTTTCCTTGCCGGCCATGATCTGCTTGACGCGCTTGCCGGAGGCCGACCAGCCTTCGACTTCTTCCGGTGTAATGTCCTCTCCTTGAACTTCAATGCACGTACGCCCGCCGAGACTGCCGATGCTCGGTGCTGACGTCATGTTGTCTTCCATCGACGTGGCCACTTCCATTTCGGACGCCATCTTGGTCGTACTCGTCGCCGGGTTAGGCCTAGCGGCCGGGCCCGTCGCCACCGGTGGCCGTACTCGTGGTAGGCCGACGTTAGGCTTAGAGAAAAGTCCGCACCGCACCAGAGAAAAGTCCTCGTAAATCGGGAGAATCACGTACCGCTTGGTCAAAACTGGTACCGGTCGATGCCCCGCACCTTCGCGCACACTTTGGTACCAAATATATCGCGGTAACTGTAAATTAACACTGCGTTAATTGGCATAATAGCAGGGGCCGATGAGAAGCACGTCTCCTCCCGTCGGCGACCGCAGCGCCCTCCAGCATTAATACATTATTAGTCTTGGGGCTGTATGTCATGTAAAATTCTATCCCTTGGCTGCCTTAAATTATCTGTAGTGAAATAATGGGCAGAGGTATTGTTGTTAGATCAAAAAACCATTCTGTTGCCCTTGTTCTGCAGTTTGTTTCTTATGTACATCCAGTTTCTTTGCTTTCCACAGAATTTAACGATACTCACACACAGCATTTGCATATGACTTAGGCATGAAGGCCTGTGAACGCCTTTGCCTGTATATTTTTAGTTAGGCTAATATCTTGTGGTGGGTTGCATAATGTCACATGCAAAATTCATTCTATGCCCAGGCATGCTTGTTTTTGTTTTAGCTTTATGTGAGGTATCATATTGTGTTGTTGTGTAGTCATTATGTACTGTAATTGTTCGTAACTGAATCTTTATGGTATTTGGGTTCTTTCAAAAGGGACCTAGCATGCAGACATATCAGTCAAGCATTGTGGTACTTTGAATGACTGCAATGCATGGATGGATAGCATGCCAAAGAGGTTCTGTCTTGTGGCATGCAGCCAGTATTCCTGACCAAGGAGGAACGGGCAGCTGAAGCCCTCAAGCGTCGTCAGCTGGAAGTGCAGGAGCAGCGGCAGCGAATGGAAGAAGAGCGCAAGAAGCGGCAGCAATTCTTTGAGCAGGCAAAACGCGCTGCTGGTGAGCCAAATGACAGAACTTGCCAAGCTCTTAATTTTTGTTTCTACTATGGTGTTCACTATATAAAAGCACTACCATAACTGCTACTTTTGCCAGCATGTTCAAGTGCCTTCCTGAAATCACATTGCCATAAAATTTCTGCTAAGGGTCCCAAGTGTAGATGTCTGATGGCAGCACAAAGACCCATGGCTGAAAAAAATTATCCAACATGCATTATTGTTAAAGCAGAAAGAAGGAACTATATGTCATTCCTATTCTTTTGAAGTGCAGCTGTGAGGAGTGTGCATAACCTGTGCACATCACCTCATTTGGTTACTTCATCAATGACTTGAGTATTTTAAAATATGCCTGCTTCTTGTGATCGTTTTGTGGCTCAAGAACTTCATTTTTCTTTGCTTTATTTGCGCAATCTTTCTTGCACCTAGTATGTGTGTTTATAATTCGGTGTTGTGTGTGACAAACTCATGACATATTTCACTTTTTCCTTTGACCTGTTCACCTCAAATTCAAATTTACTTGTCATAGGTGTGGGAGATGAATTACCGAAAAGAGTTGTAGATAAATGCACTGAACATTATGATAGGCTTGAAAAATCTGTGTAAAGAAAGCTCCAATTTGCAGCGCTGTGGCAAATGAGCAACAGTCATGTGTAGCAGGGCACTGGAGTGTGTGAGGGCTTGCATCTATCTAATTTCTTGCTTGAAATTAAAGTCATGATAATTAAAATACTCAAGTGGTGTGAATGCTCAACAGAAGCTTATTGGTACCCCTCACAAAGGACTGTGTGACAAGTAATGATAAGGAAAACGAGGTTGTGTTTGACTCTTGAGTGCTTCAGTGTTTTACTATTTGAATGGAAGAAGCATCTAAGGAAGCTAATTAAAGGTGGCAGACAACGAGATGCCGTGATGGGCTTAATGATTTGGCTGGGGTGAGTGGGCAGTCAGCACAGGGCAGGTTTAATTGGTGATCATCAGAAGAGTGCTTTGCCTTGCAGTAAATTACTTCTTGATACGGGTGGTGATGGTTGCTTCATCCTTCTTCTATGATGTGCTTGATGTGTACAGCCTTAGTAGGTACTTGCTGGCAAACTGAAATTAAGTGTGTTTGTCCGAGAGCTGGAAATTAACCATAGCAAGAATTCCTGAAGCAAAATTTTTTGTTTAATGAACAGTGCTTCAAACCCTTAATTAGTTTTTATTTTTTTGAAGATGATGTCCCCGACCGGGTGGACAGGCGGAGAAAAGAGCGAGAGCGGTATCGAGATGATGAGGATGATGATGATCGGGACAAGATCAGGGAGCACAAAGACAAAGAAAAGGAGTTTGAAGCCATCAAGGTGTGTCACTTGAGTACTTTCACTCTGAAGCTGAGCAGAGAGTAGTAACAGGTCTGGAATGCTTCCGGGTCACATTTTGCGGTGCGGTTTTGGGCTTTAGCAATGTACAGCAAGATTGTAGTTTTTGGCACTGAAAAGGGTGAGGGAAAAACAGCCGAGAAATAGAGGCTGTGCTGGCATGTGGCTCTGAGGAATTAGGTTTTGAATTATCTCCACATGGTGTACATTCTTTCCTGCAGTCTGCACTGACTGCACAGTCCCATTTCATAGTTAGCGTACATTCTTTCATGCGGTCTGCACTGACTGCACAGTCCTATTTCATAGTTAGCAGCATAATGTGCCGGCAAGCTGCAGGTTTGACCACAACATGAGACTGGCTCTGTTTGCAGGAACGTTACCTCGGCATTATCAAGAAGAAACGGCGAGTACGAAGGCTAAATGACCGCAAGTTTGTATTTGACTGGGATGCCTCGGAAGACACGGCAGTGGACTACAACCCCATCTACAAAGATAAACACACTGTGCAGTTCTTTGGCAGGGGACACGTTGGAGGCATTGACCTCAAGGTAGGCTTCTTCTCCATTAGACCCTTACTGTTGTGAAGACTTTTAGCTTGTTTCCACTCTCTCAGGGAATAGCTTTCTAGCGAATGTTTCATTATAACTCGTCTAAATGTATTGTCTCCTGTGTTGCGAAATGGAAGCTTTTGTATGGTCTTTTTTTTTGTGTGTGTGTGTGCAGGCTCAAAAGAAAGAACAGTCAAAATTTTATGGTGAGCTCCTGGAACGTAGGAGAACACAGGCCGAAAAAGACCAAGAAGTGTAAGTCTTTTCTGGCACTATAAAATGGGGATGATGAAAAAAGTGCTCAGAGCTGGGTATGCTTACCTTTGCTGCTTTGTAGCTTGTTTTAAAGAAATGAAAGGGGAAAGCAGCACAAATATTGCATATGGACCTCCTTTCTTGTTCATATTTGTTTAACCTCGATCTAAGACGAACCAATTTTGCAAAGGAAAAATTTTAAAACTAACTTTTTACTGCATTGTTGTGTACTGTGCAATTTTTGTGACAGCCTAGCTGGAAGGACACATTATCACTTGACCAGCTGATTTAGCATTTGCACAATCTCACGGTACCTTAGCATTAAGTTTGCTAGGTTTGTAATGTCCCAAAGTCACTCAGCCTGCGAGAGATATCTTAGTGGAGGGCTCCAGATAACTCCAGCCACCTGGGTTTTTTTGCACTGTCATGGCACAGTACATGGACGGCTTGCAGTTACCCATTGAAGAGCTTAGCTTGGTGCTTGAACCGGTAGTGGCCTCATGTTTATTGCCCTTCAGTGCTGGCATTCTAGCAGTGAGTTGTGAAAGATGCAAATCTAGAAGCATCGAAAAACAAACAAAAAAAAAACACTGAGTGATCACCACCTTCATGAACTGTGCCAAATTGACATTTTCCATAAATAATATGCTGTACATTCATGACCAAGTGAGAAGGAATAAAGTTAGAGCATTTATTTTCTGATTGCTTCATAATTATGTGCGACAAAGCAGTTTTTTTTCTTCTAACTCTGGGTGCATCACATCCAAAGGTCGTGATCATATTTAGTGTAGGAATACCGATAATATTCGCAATTTTCTGCGAAAAGCTTCTTCCCTGTCATATTTCTTATGACTACAGATCTTATTCAGATGGTGGGTGCAGTATTCTGGTATTGAATTGCACGTTGACTGTATGGAACTGGGCGTAGCTTCCCATCTTTGCTGTTTTTATGCTTCTTTTCACATCTGCTCTTTGTTGCTGCCAGAAGAACAGGAAATGGTAGCCTGGCATAGATGAGGGCAGTGCTTTGAAATGACAATGCTCCCCCTCCCCCCCTCCCCCTTCCTTTCAGGGTGCGGCTTAAGAAAATCAAGCGCAAGGAAGAAAAGCAAAAGTGGGATGATCGCCACTGGTCACACAAGTCCCTTGAGGAAATGCAGGAGCGTGACTGGCGCATCTTTCGTGAAGATTTTAGCATTACTATCAAGGGTGGCCGCATCCCCAACCCTCTACGCAAGTGGTCAGAGTCTGGCCTTCCCTCTTCCATATTGGACATCATCAAAGAGCTTGGCTACAAGGTTTGCATGTCTCCTGTGGTTTGTTTGTGACAGTATTGATAATGAAGCATCCAGGTACGTGTTAGGCATATATATTTGCTACGTCTGTTGCTATTCTTCACTACATTTTATGAAAAATCATTTGTCTATTAATTTAACGCATTTACACGTCTCGTCTACCTTCTCTTCATTTGTCTTTATTAGCACAGTAACCGTAGCTTCAAAGATTATTTCAATGTTTGAACTGTGATTATTTGCAGCGAATTTTTATTACACTTGTGTGGTTCAAAACTAAAAAGCACTATTTGCGCATGCTTGATGAGGACATCAGATACTTACAAAGAAAGCATAAGGGTAACCACCCATTTTTAGAGCTGGAAAAGAAGCATTGCTCATATCTTGAGTGAGTAATCTTTATTAAATATAAATTGCATGAAGCTTAATTCTAGGCTTACTGACAAAAAAAAATTAACTTTTTCAAACAGAGCAAATTTGTCTTCATTGCAACATTTGCACTTTCAGTGAGTCTTTTTTTTTTTTTCTTTAATTTTTTGCTGTAAATGGATCATGCGTACTGTGTTGTGACATAGGGTACTGTATTTTTCCCCACATTAAGTAGCTAGGAAATTTCGACTGAAAGAATCAGAGACAGTGTGAAAACCTCTGGCAACTTAGAAAGAGTGGCTCGCTAGACACCTTGTGGGAGGCATTGTGAGTGCTTAATTTCTCATTGTCATTTTTCTGAAGCCCATTGAAGCCATGTTGCAGTAGAGTGCCCCAGGGCAAAGGCAGAATTCCCTTTATAAGTCATAAGCTACATGCGTGTCTCGCATGTGTACAAATGGTAAATTGTACTCAGAATGGCTCTAGAAACTGAATGACATCACTGTAAAGCCATATTGAGATATTGAGTACTGGTTTTCTGTAAAAAAAAAAAAAAAAAAAAAAGCTAAACACTGGTACCAATAACTCCGTAAAAGAAGCTCAAATGTGGTACGTATCTGTACCCCCAGTCTTTTTGATACGCAGTTGAACCCGGATATATCGAACTCGAAGGGGATCGCAAAATAGTGCACCATTGTTCGTTGGCCAGCACTTGAAGCTAGTGGGAGAGATGGTGTCCAGCTGCTGTCATTGAAGGTTAACGAAATGTGCAAAAGGCTCATTCAGTGGGGGCCACCACTCAGGTAAAAGCCAATTCTTTTCTTCCAGCACTTTGGCTGAACAGACAAGCAGACGCTTGGAGCATTTTTTTTTTGCTTGTTTTATAGTCAGTCCACGTTTGCCTCTGATCAAATCAGTCTGGCATTCTGCGTATCTTTCTACTCACAGTAGGTTGTCTACGCATACATGCATATGTGAAATGAATTGGCATGTGCCCACAGGATCCGACTCCAATCCAGAGGCAAGCCATTCCCATTGGCCTCCAAAACAGGGACATCATTGGTGTCGCTGAAACTGGCAGTGGCAAGACACTGGCTTTCCTGCTGCCACTGCTGGTGTGGATCACCTCCCTGCCCAAGATTGAGAGGTGATGGGCGTACTCATGCTGATACAGGTTTTGTTTTCTGAAAAATACTACTGCTTTTCTTAAAAAGAGGTAGCTGTTGCACTGACGTAAAGCAGTAAAGCAGAAATTGTTAAATTTTGCGTTTTGTCGGAATATAAAGACAGGTGCCTGTAGAAAGAAAGCTGCCTGTAAGTAGGTAGGTGCCTGTGAGCACTAAAATGCTGTGCTAACATTTAATAGTAGCATTGAGATAAGTACTTCCTGCTAGAGCAGTCAATGAGTATATATATATATAGAACTACTACTAGGTAGAGGACTAAAGCCAGTTTAATGTAGGTAACACCTGGCATTTGTATACGGCTGATTGTGTGAGCACTTTCATAATATAGTGTAAATGCCATGTTACCACTAACTGTTAAAGTTGTAAGCCAGAGTTATTATTTTCAAACTCGGGTAATTTGGAATAGCAGATAAATTGAAGAATTTATACAGTCCCATTTTCTCTAAAGCAAGTTTAGCCAGATAACTCAAAGCAATAGCTTGCACTAGCCCAGTTAATTTGAGATTTGTGGTGCTGTTTGTGAATGGCCAGTCAAAACTTTGCCTCTAAGCAATTAAGGGATAGCCCCTTGCTGCCACAAAGTGATGCTGCTACTTGATATGATGTAGTGCCGATACTTGATGTGACATAGTGCCCCGATCTCGGAGCTCCCAGCGCAAAAAAAACACTCTGTGGTATGGCTTGCAGACGCTGAAACACACACTCTCAGAGAAGATTTGCTTTTCTGCAGCGTAGCTTTAGGTTTTCTTGGTACCGTATTTACACGATGTAAGTCGACCTCTTTTTTAAAATTCGAAATTCTAAAAAGTGAGGGGGGGGTGGGGGGTTGTTGACTTACAATCGAAACCAAAGCATGGCACTAATAATAAGATAAAAATAAAAACTATATCAAGGAGGCTTCGGCAAATTTGTTTGCTCTATGGCTCTAAGTGCAACATTCAGTTACTGTGCGTGCTTCTCGGGAAGACTTTTTTTTATTTTTTAACTTTCACTGCGGAGCAAAAACTGCACCCGCACGAGTGTCTATAGTTTACGGAAGAGCTGCTATTCGAATTGCGACGACACTCGCTTTTTGCACCTCAGTCGAGTCGGGTCACATGACACGGCAGCCCTTCCAGGGAGTATCAATGATGGAAGAGCCAACACGGTCATTCATCGAGTTCTCGCTTCACGTTACGACCAGCCGTGTGCTTCCTCATGAACTCCCCAGTCGAAAAAGCATTCGGCGCTTGTTCTGCCCAGTGTTCGAGGAGGCGGCTACCATTTATGCCGAAGAAACAACTGAGCTGTGGGCCGCAAATTCAAAGGTTCTACACGGGTTATGCGGGAATGGTGGTTGCACCGAGACAAAATTTTCAACTGTGATGCCAAACAAAGAGGCTTCCAAGGGATACCATTGGTATGCTATTCAGAGCTGGAGGCCAAGCTTGCAGCGTATATCACCGAAATACGTGTTTTGAAGTGGGGAGGAATAGTACAGCAGGGCAATAAATTTTCATTGTCGAAAGCATCCACCAGTATGTTTTTTCTTTTTTTTCGTGACATACGATTTGGAGGGTTGACTTAAATTCGAGTCGACTTACAATTGTGTAACTACGGTACTTCATTTTAAGGCGAAAGCCTTTATAGGCTCATGAGTGTGGGCAGGATTTGTGCTCCTGCGGAGGGTATCACTTTGTCAGTGTCGAGAAATTAATTGATTGAGTAAAAGAATCGCTGTATAAGGTAGAGGGTGAAAAAATGTCTTGTGTGCGAAATTTTGTTAAGTGAAGTGATTAGTTTATTAATTAGGGCCAAAAAAGTCAATTCGACGTCAATATAGCCAAGGACGTTGATATAGTGTGCGGGCGTCAAAACAGCCACTGACATCGAAGTTGTGCAGAAAACATGCCAAAATGTTGCAGTTTTAAGGTCGAGGCTCATTATTGCGTTAAGCTCAAGGGTAAAAGAGGAAAAAAAAAGTAAAGACAGTAAAAGAAAGAGAAAAAACAGTAAAGAAAAGCAAAAAAGGAGAAAGAGCAAAAAAAAAAGGAAAAAAAAAAGAAAGAAATGTGTGAAAAAATGCCAAGTAAGAGCAAAGAGTCGCAGGGAAGGCTTTCGCCTCACCGCGCGCGAGATGCAAGTGCCTCCAACAAATTTTTTTAGGTATGGCCAGACTGAAGACAGTGGTGCATGCACTCGTCGCTCTTTCCTGACTAAGCTGTTGTCAAGGCAGTGCCTAGCAGAGGCACTGGCATTGAGCACCTTCCACCCATAGCAACATAAGTGAATGTCCCACAGTGCATCTGTTCTTGCTCTGTGGCTGCAGCAGGTTCACTGTGCACAACACATGCTGCACCATTTCTTAGCGGTGTGGCGTGGCTTAAAGTAATGTCACATAAGGGTGGCGGTTCTTCAGAGAAAACAATAATCTAAAATTTGGCCAACCTACTTGTGTACAAGGTAGGTTTGGATGAGTAGCAGGTTGTACACATGATGATTCCTTTTCCGGCAGGACTCTTCGGGCATTGAAAAGACTAGTTAAATACAATAGAACCTCGGTGATATGAATCTCATGGGGTTGCAAAAAGATTCATATCATTCGAACATTTGTATCACCAAAATGAAAGAAAGTAAGTATGCAAAAGCATGGGAAAAGCAGTCGTGCAGATCTGTTTACGTCCGAGAAGGTTTATTACGGTCGCGCGGTCCTAGCTTGCCACTCGTGGCCCACACAGTGCAGCAGGCAATTGCGAAGGCGGCGACGTGCGGGCCGCGTGTCTCCACGGACTTCTAGCGGCGCATACAACATGACAAGAGATAGCAACGTGTCGGCCGCGTGTTGCCACAGACAGCTCGCAATGCGTACAGCACGACTAGCGGTTGTGAACTCAATGATGTGCGGTTGCTTACGCGCCCACTGTGTGCGCTGCCGACTACTACTCACGGCCGCGCGCCGCTGCAAACTTTTCACAGCGTGAAAAATGATTGCGATGCTAGCGATGTGCGGTCTGCCTGCCTCCGCTCACTTCTTGCACGCAGAGATGGCTACATAAAAAGCCCCTCAGCGACATGCAGGCCGTGCGGCGCCGCAAACTGCTCGCGGATCGCGATCGCAGAGCCAGCTATGACGGTCAGTGTGCGCCTACCGCGTTCGCTGCCACTACTGCTGTGGTTGCGACGTCTGTGGTTTGTGGGCCACGCGCCACTGAAAACTTTTTGCTGCGTGAGTCCGATAGACAATCACGACATCAACAAGGTGCGGACCACGAGTCACTGCAGACTGCTCGTGATGCAGACATACAGCGTGGCTGGCGATCACGGAGTCAATGATGTGCGGGCAGTGTATTGTGCTCAAGGTTACGGTCGCAGTTCGCGCATTCATATCATGCATAGTGGCGCAAGAGAATGTTCGGAAAATCTAAAATTTTCCACATTGTACACAATGCACAATGCACTCCAGCCGGGGAATTTCGTGAATTTGTGTCATCCCGAAATTCGTATCGATCAGGTTCGTATCACCGATATTTTACTGTATATACAAATTGGGTACGCTACACACAATTAATTCTATTTTGTACAGAAAATTCACTCTGGCAGTTGATTCCTCAGACCAGCAGTAGGTAGCATCTCAAAGGTGTGCAACATGTCGCAGGATTTCAATCTACACGGCCATGTAGAATTGTCACTAGCCATTCAGGTTCACTGAAGTGTGGAAGGCAGGGTGGAACCATTTCACCACTTGTCATCTTTGCTGGCATCATAAGATAGAAATATAGTATAATGTATTGTTTTAATATGAATGCTTGCTGCGATGCCATCTCACGCAAAAATTGCAAGAGGTGCATTGACAGTGTGAAGACGGGGCTTTCAGTGCATTCTTGCAGTGAAACTTTTTGCCTGAATCTGATTTTTTTGTTTTGTGTGTGTGTGTGTGTGTGATTTGTTAATTAGAAAACCCATTTAATTCAAATGTTTTTCGTAGTCCCACTGACTCTGCATAAGGTTTTACTGTATGATATGTTTGCTAGTATGTGTAGGATCCTTTGTCATCTATAGCTTTTGCATGGAGTTCGATCTGAAAAAAAACAACAGACAGACAAAAAAAGATTAGATGTGTGTGATGAGGCAGCATTCATTGTGTAGCGACTAACTCATAGCGGATGCTGCCATTACCTGCTTTCTGTGCTATAGGACGCATTGGCTCACACGTTCTTCATTGTAAGGCATCTTCAGAGGCGACAATGCATAGCCTGCTTAGCTCTCACATATTGGTTTCGCTGGACTACAAACCCTATGACAGGCCTCAACCATGCAAATGCTGTTGTAGACTGCAAAGGCACAAATATGAAATAATGCCGTTAAGTTGTCACAGCGTGTAAACTGGACTTTACGTGGTGCGGTTACATGGGCTGGTTTTGTGTGCCATTTCTGTTGTACTTTTTGTTTTCTTTTTGAAGAACTGTGGTTTATGATGCATAGTCTTTTAGGTGCTGATAAAAGGGGAGAACAGTCGAGTTGGTTGTTCCAAAACAAGTGCTGAGCCACATGTGGGTCGCAACTTCGCCCTTTTATGCCACCTCTACAAGCTGGGTCGTTTCTGTGTGTATGCGCATGCGTATCTAAGAATGAGAGGATTGGTGCCAGTCACGCTGATGAACATTTGTCAGTTGCATTGAGGCTAAGCACACTGACATACCACATGATGCTGCACTTCATTTCATGGCCCGCAAGCGCGCAGGCTTTATCAACGCGCTGGCAGTAACTTCTTTGAGGAAAGTGCGAACTAATTTGTGAGACAGGGCAGAAATATTATCGCTTGGAAATGTCACAGTGTTTTGCTGCCAATTTAGGCTAACTAGAAATTTGCAATTTCTGAAAATTTGGGAGGTTTGCAACTTCACTTACACTATTTAAAAACTATTTGAAATTTCCAATATTTACACACTCCTTAAAATTAGTGCTCGTAATGAATGATAGGATCACAGTTTGTTACAGTAGCTAACAAAAAAAAATGGTTTATTGTGACCACAGTTATAGTCAACTACTGCAAACATCGTCTTTGAATGTAGTCACTGGAACAAATTTTGCTTTCACTATTGTATATTATTGCCGAGAACCACCCAGAATTTGATTTATTGCTTTTCAACAGCTCCTTATCACTTAGTGCACAAAACAATTTTGTACTCTTTGTTTGTTCATGCTCGTTGTCACGAGACGGGATGTTATCATTTTCTTTGTTGTGCGTGCCGAGATGTATCGCAAATGGTCCGAGCCACGCGTGTCTGTTTCTGCAATGTTCTCGGTTATGGTAGTCTCGTTTTTCGTCTTTATGTAGATGTTTCTGTGACAACTTAAATTGAGCCCTGACCAGTGCATCGAACATTCTTACTTTGACGACTGACTAGCACAATTGCTGCTTTCAGCACCACTCTACTTAATTCTTTTGCGGGCGCAAGTCAGCCCAATAAAGTTTATTTCAGTGCACTGCTAGCCTCTTCGTTTCTCGCCTGAGGCACTCTCGCTACCATGTGACATTATATTTAGCAGCGTATAATTTCATTAAAGGATAGAGTCAATTAAATGCTCAGTAGGCCTTTGTGAACAGCATTTTTGTTTTGATAGGGGAATAGTGATTTACTTATTAATTTTAAAGTGAGAATTTTGAATGCTTCTGGTGTACAAAAAAAAGTTAAAGGGCACAATTGGCATTTTAGAAATCATGTATGTTTCTAACAAGTCCATTGCTTGAAAAAGGAAAAGTGCCTTGAAGCTTTATCTTACACATTAGAGCTGTGCTGATTGTTTTAAAAAATGGCCATTTGAAATTAGAAGAGTTTAGCCGTCTGAGTGTTCTGCAATAGGTTCAATTGCAGCACAGGTGCCAGTGCCTTTCTCCATCATGATGTACAGTGATACAAAAATAAAAGAGAGAAAAACAAAGGAAGAAAAGCAAGACACCATCTGGAGTCATCAGATGGCCAACATTTCTGGTATGAATGGAAAACTGGGCTAGTTGGTAGAGATTCATATCTTAGCTGGGCGAGGAATGATTACAAAGCGCTTGTTTTGTGTCTCCCTGTTTGCGCTGACGTCATTTTTCGCACAGTGAAAGAATGAACTGTTTTTTGTTTTGTTTTTTCCATTCTAAGCTGCTGCCCTTTGTGAAAGATTGCAAGATGGCTGAGATATCTTGAAATTCTGCTCATATCAGTAAATGAAAGTCAGGAAACAAAAAATCTTTCACGTTGTACTCTGTAACATTTGCAACTCCTTTTCAACTTTACGTCAGTTATTGGAGCCGTGCTAAATGCTGTTTTGTTGTACCACCTATCCCTGTGTTTTGCAGGCAGGAGGATGCTGACCAGGGACCATATGCCATCATCATGGCTCCTACACGTGAGCTGGCGCAACAGATTGACGAAGAAACAACTAAGTTTGCCAAGATGCTGGAGATCCGGTCAGTGGCTGTCATTGGTGGTCTCTCCCGAGAGGAGCAGGGATTCCGGCTGCGCCTAGGCTGTGAGGTACGTTTGCTTGCAGGGGAACAAGTAATGACTTGGTGCAGCAGGGGTGTGCATATATTTTAACTTCAATTTGCACAATGCTTTTACTGTTTGTTTGACATATTGAAACCTCCTGAATGCCAAAATTGCTGTTCGTGTGAATTCGTGGGAAAACATCGCAGCATATCAAAACGACACTTGTTAGTTAGAGTAACTCGCGCACACTTGTGATACTGTCGAACCTCGTTATAACGAAGTAGTACGGGGCGTGAAAATTTGTTTGTTATATCCGACATTCGTTATAAAAATGCGCTCCCAAATTCCTGTAAATAAGTCTGCTAATAAAATGAAACAAAATGTGCACTATGGATAACACAAAGGTGTGCACAATTTTTAAATTAAAAGCTTGGTGTGAACATGATATCTCGCTTTTCGTTCTTGTTGAGAGCAAAAATGAATGCTAAGAAGGGATATTGCCTCGGCGTACAATTTGTGCGATGGAGCCAACGAACTCTGGGAGTTCAGCGTGGTGTATGGGTTGGTTGCAGTGGCAGAGGCACAGCAGGGGCTCACGCCATGACGAGGCAATGATGATGACATGCCAGTCACATGCCTGTCAGCCGGTGCATGGCCGGACTTGAGCAGTGGTGGTGGTGGTGGTGGTGGCGTCGCTTGAATCTGGCCATGGCTGTTCATGACCTCCGAGATCACTGCACGCAGAGGTGTGATCTTGGAGGCCATGGGCCATTGGCGGTAGTTTTTGTCGCCGGTGCTAGATGACACGGCATGTGATCGTGCGGGCGATTTAAACACACTTCGGCGGCGGCACTCGAGTTCAGCCATGGCCGTTCATGACCTCCGAGATCACCACGCGCGGGGGTGTGACCTCGGAGGCCATAAGCTGTTGGCGGTAGTTTTTGTTGCTGCCGCTAAATGTCGTGGCACGCGAACGCGTGGGCGATTTAAACACACTTCTGCGGCGAGTGATTCGATTGATTGAAAAATTGTGTTTATTGATGTTTTTTCCGGCTACTTTACACATTTTTTGCTGTTATAATGAAAAAAAAAGCTGCTTCGCTATAACCAAACTAGCATCAAATTTTGAATTTTTCGTTTTTTTCTACGGAAAAAACTCCCATAGAAATAAACCACTGACCAACCAAACTTTGATTTTAGTTTGTTTTGCCTGGTAATTGGCAATATCTGTGTTCGTTATAGTGACGTTCGACTGTACCAAATAACTTGTTGCTCGCTCATAGAAGCTACAGCTGGCACGCAGGAATTTTTAGTCTAGCATAGAACCAGTGCACTGACGGCTGTGAACAGCCATTACTGCGTGCCCACGGTTAGAAAAACAAAGTGCTGCATTGTGCCACGATGCAGTTGACAGCTGTATGCAAATGTGCTGGTGACAAAAGCGAATAGGTTCCAGTGATGCACTCATTCTCCAGTAAAAGTGATAAGGAAGACAGCGTGCACAGAAGCAAAACACAGAGCATAGTGAAATAAGCGAAGCTATGCATGGCAAGTGCTCTCTTCCTCCACATTTTTCATATAAAGTAGAATTTCAATTATACGAATTTCACGGGGTCTCTAAAAAATTTGTTATTTGAAAAATGAACGAAAATCAGTATGCAGAAGCATGGGAAAGCCATAAAGGCACTCGTGCAGATCTGTTTATGGCTGAGAAGATTTATTTGCAGCTGAATGGCCACAGCTTGCCACTTACGGCGTGTACAGTGCAACCGGCGATCGCAACTTCGGCGATGTGGGGGTCGCGCGCCATGGCTAACTTTTCGTGTCCCATAGAGGGCAACTAATGATTGTTTAGTGAACAATGCATGGGTTGTCTGTGCCCGCCGCCGCCAGGGACTCACAGTGCGTGTAGCATCGCTGGTGATTGCGATGTTGGTGATTTGTGGTTTGCGCACCACTGTGACTTTCTTTTCGTGGCACGTACAGCATGACGGGCAACCACAACATTGTTGATGTGCGGGCTGCGTGCTACCGAAAACTTCTCATTGTATATAAAGCATGACTGCCGCTTGTGGAGTCTACAAAAATGTGAGTAGTGCATTGTGCTCAAAACTGCAATACAGTCGCCAACCGATTTTTCGGACCCTCAAGGGGCCGAGATAGTTTGCAGAAAATCAGGCAGTCCGAAAAAAGCGAATTCATGCAAAAAAGTCACTTTATTTAGCGAGCGGCTTGAAAAAGTGGTCAATATGCCTCTGCGGGGCGCTGCGTTGCTGACTTGCACATCAGCAAGGGCTGTATAGAGCTCAGGTTAGTTCACTGCTAGTTGGGAGCACAGCCTCTGGCTCCTCACTGTCGGAGCCTGAGTCATCACTTTCAAGCACCTGGCGAACAATTTCGTTGTCGGTGAGTTCAGCGCAGAGCTCGACCTCACTGTCAGCGTTAACAAACTACTCCAGCGTCACTTCCATGGGAACGGCTCTGCAGTGCGCAAGTACGCGAAGAGGTCAGCAGATGATGACGGCTGTTGGGATTTACTGGCGCTGTTATCGGATGACAACGGCACTTCATTTCTGATAGCGAAACTAGTGTGACGGAAGCAATTCCGCAGTGTCTCCTCGGTCACCGCCTTCCATGCATCGGAAAGCATGCCGAGTGCAGACAACAAAAAAGGGACACTGTAGGTATTGCCGCTGTCCACGCATAACACCATGCGAGTAAGCACGTGTGACCGATAGAGGTGCTTGAGTGTCCGGATAATGCCCGGGATTAGTGTCCGGTAGTTGACGCGCCGATGTAAACAGCACAACACACAACACGTGAATGGTGACCAAGGGGAGTGACGACTGTGCACGACGGCAGCATGGCACAGCTGGCACTGGCGGGACGCTGCAGCAAGCGGTGCCTGTTATCGAGGCTATACCGGGTACGCGAGGTTCTGATGGCATGATCAGCGGACGATATGACACTTGGTTTCGAGGTTGTAGAAAACCAAAATGGCAGCGGCCAGAAAAGCAAAATGGCAGAGAAAGTCCGGAAAATCGAACGAGAAGGATTTCAAACGTCTGAAATTTCGGTCGGTGTTATACATTGACTCTATAGAGTGCGCGGCGGTGCCATGGCAAGGTCTGGATTTTCAGGCAGGTCCGGAAAATTGGGCGTCCGAAATATCGATCGGCGACTGTAGCTGTTGGTGCGTTCATATCTTTTATAGTGGCATGGCAGACTGTTCATAACATCCGAAATTCTGCATATTTTCTTATCAGCCGGATTCATATCATACACTAAGATCTTGTCACTTCAACTCCTGTTAATTTGTAAATTCAGATTTGAACTAGAGAGTGCAGTCCCAGCCGACGCCCATGTAAGTCTGCTGCGGCTCGTTAATTAAAACAGTGGGCGAGCTCGCTCAGGTTAATTAGGATGGGGGTCAGTTTGCGGTATGACCTGTGAAGCCAGCAACCACTGAAGCAGGTCTCCCCAAAATCTTAGTGGCATGGAATAGTTGCACCCGCACATGAAGTGCACGTTGGGTTGGGCACGAGGATGATCGCAAGTTCCCCATTTTTTAAATAATACGTAGTCTCATAGTTTTGGTTTCACTTTCCTTGACTTCACGCTATCATGTGGCTACGAATGTCAGATTTCCCTCTCGTATTATATGCGGGTCTGAACAAATTTCAGCCTAAATTGGCAGTTCCGGCCTCATTATTAATCAACTCCATGAGAATCGGGCTCCCAGCGAGAGGAGGCGATATGGCGATATGTATATGAAAACTCAATGTAACGAACATGTCGCGGCGGTTGACCTTGATATAACGAACTCGTGGGGCCGACTGTCTCTTAGCTAGTGCTGAATTACTGGAAATGTAGCAGAACCCCGCTAGTTTCAGGATGATAAAACGTGAACTAAGTGAGAGGAACGCCAATGAGTGACCGCAGTTGATACAACGCACCGTGTTTCAGCGCCGACGCTGCATCTCTGTGGCAGACGCAGCAATCTTCGCTGCTTTCACTGTCAGAACATGGCACTACAATAGTTCATGCTTAAAAGTTGCAAAAAATAATAGAAAAAAGACTGGGCTAGCAGCGCACGCCTATTACTGTCACGCAGCTGCTCGGGGGCTCCCGCACGTTGGTAGCGGGAACAGCAGAGCACGCTGGCAACGCGAGTCAGAGTTGGTTTCCTTGGGCAACGGTGGTGGGCGAGCGCGGGGCAGCAGCGCTGACGCGCGCGTTCTCCCTCAGACTGATTCCTCCTCTACCCTCTTTTCCTGCTCCCTCGTAGACGCGTCGCGCGAGCTGCAGAGGCGGAGGCGGAGGCTGCCACCACAGTCGCGCTGCGCTATTAGCGCGATCGCGAAACATCCCCTTTTATGACTTCATATAATTCTGATTTACTGTAAACACTTTCAAGGTGGCTTCCCTTTCATCAATTCTTCATCTGGTTTTCGTTCTACATTGTCCTTTTGGGTCCTCACATGAAAACTGCATGTAACGAAAACCTGGATGTAACGCAAAAATTGTGGACATTTTACAATTTTGTTATAACCAGGTTTAACTGTATCCCATTTTGGAAGGGTCACAGGTGAACGGACCTGTAGCGGACCTTTGCCTAGCCCCAGTGATAAGCAGAGCATTCAGTAGGCCGCGTGAATTGGTCATTTACTGCTCATGGTAGGCTGTTTGGGCTCCACACATGTAGCGGAGAATGAACATTCCAAGTGGAATTGTCCAAGCGATAATGTGCACGCACATTGTAGTGTCGGAAGCCATGGTTAGGCCGTCGGTCTGTCGAGCACCTACTATCGTGCAGCACCGAAATGCGAGCAGCAATGCAAATTATCGGGTCAGTTTTTTACCCCGTCCAAGCTATACCTGGGCTATAAAGCATGCAGTAGTGGAGGGCTACGGATTAATTTTGAGCACCTAGGGATCTTTAGCATGAAAGTTCGAGACATGGGCCCTTTAGTTTTTCACTTCCATCGGGAAAAACAGCCGCTGTGGCTGGGATCGAGCCTGCATCCTTTGGTTCAGCAGTGTAACGTCTTCGGACGGCCTTAAGCACTTTAGCAATCGGAGAGTGTACTCATAATCGCAGCAGCAGGCGTACTCATAATCGAGTGGGTGATTGTGATATGGTGTCATCCATGCAATGCGGTCGCAGACAGCTTACCCTAACCTCAACGATATGATTGCTGACGTAAAAAGAAAACATGAGCAGAGCCCCCAACGATTGAAGGAAGTGCGAGTCTGACGATTCAAAATGAAAAGAAAAGGTATTCATGCCCAGTGCACTTCCTCGTCTTCATAGTAGAACACCGTCGTAAATTTGTATGCTGCCGCGGTGCCTCTCCGATTCTGTTTTCGATGCATAAGACACCTGCAAATTCGCTCGGAAACATGAGCAACACAGAAAGGTCCAGAAATCACTTGTCGGTTATTATTTCTTTCCTATACCTTGAAATAAAGGGATCAGCAAACCAAGAAAGCCACTCATATGCTGCTGTGCGGCAGGCAATCCTGTGGACGCAATCTCCCATCATGGTGTCGCTCGTTTCATTTTTCCTCCGGTAGATGGAAGCACTTTGGCATAAGTCTATAGGGCTCAAAATTGAAAGAAGGTGGGGTTGGGCACTGAAGTGGCAGCACATTTGCATAAGGTCTGTAGAGCTCAAAAATTGAAAGGGGGTGTGTTTGGGCACTAAGGGGCTTCAGTGGTCTGTAAATTGTCCCACTGACTAGGTAGTTTCTGTGCTTGGAGTACTGTGGCTGGGGCACTGCACATATCGAGCATCAACCTCAGTGCACACTGCCATCTTGTGGCTTTGAGGGACTGTTGCTTCACTAGTTTGTGATGAGATGAAGATTGGGCATTCCTGCACACCTCCCCAAATCTCCGAATTGTGCCAGTTCAGGCTCGCATTTTAGTCAATTATCCAGTCAAATTTGCATTCAAGATTATGGGTCCATTGAAATTTTACTGCATTTTGAATTGTCAGAGTTCAAATTATTGACGTTTTACTGTAAATTCGGCCCCACAAAGTGTAAAAAAAAAAAAAACAAAAAACAAAGTTTAATGCATGGTTATATGGATGAGCTGCTGCTGTGCTTATATTTGAAGCACGAACTGCTGTTTGTATGTCACATATTGAAACCCATTCGCAGCACATCGGTGTTATTGTATGTCACAGGGGGTCTAGAAATTGGAAAAACTAGGAATTGTCAGGGAAATTTTATGCACCGGGAAAAATCAGGGAAATGTCATCAAAAATTTTGCCAAGTCGGGGAAATGGCTGGATATATTCTGCAATGCAGTTTCATTTTAAGCTGGTGCACAGTAAGTATGTTATTCATGCAGATTTTTTTTTTGTGTGTGTGTGCTGAGCGCACGGCCCCCACCGCGGCCGCGCCGCAAGGCGAGGTGCAATATACTTTGACGCCAGCGCATGGCTGAAATGCCACAGTAGAAAAACCAATATGCACATGAGTTGGGTACTCAATAAAATATGCGGAAGCGCTGCGTGGGAATAGTATGTGACAGAACGCAGGAATAATTGCGCCGGCAGCGGCCAGCGGGAAAGCGATTGGTGAGCTGAGCTACAGTTGAGGTCTGTTGTGACACTCCAGTGGTTGACCGCTCACGTCTTCGCAATCTCACCGAGGTTCCGCGGCGCGTTAAAATTGCTGATGTCCACAATCACGAGCTTGGTACTGGCATCGCATTCCGCGCTAATGCCGACTCGTGTTGGATTGTGGACTTTCCCAACAGAACGGACTTAGCGCCAACCACTCAGTACGCCGGCTCCACCGTAGAGTAGTATGCGGCAGCGGTGTCAACTCAAAGTGTACCGTGATCCGGGATGCAATTTGTGCTGTAATTTAAACCCACGATGTCATCATCAGGGAGCGGGATTGATGTTCCCTGCACTAAAGTCTGGCACCGGCTGTAACTCAGCCGTCCCGACGGCACACTTGTGGCCGATGTCTACTATAGTTTTTTTCCTCGCCCGTTTCTTCTGGCTTCGAAAGGCTGGTTGCGTGCACGGTTACAATCCACTGTTTTCCGGCATCTCGATTGCAAGGAAAAACTGCATAAAGCGGTGCATCGAGAAACACGAGCGCAAACGGAGACGCGCATGAAGCGGCGGTCATAGCAGTAAACTCAGAACAGGAAAAAAAAAAAAAAGAGAGAGAGAAAAGACGGGCCAGTCACGCCAGTTAATATTAGACGTTCCGTGTGCTTTCAAGCACGCCGCATGAGAGCTAGTCAGAGACTATAAACGGCGTTCGGAAAACCGGCACGCGCAGCCTGTCCACTTTAGAGTTACTGTATATGCTATACAGTAACAGTATATGCTATACAGTAACCGTATATGCTGTATACTGTATATGATATACAGTAACTCTAGTCCACTTGAGCGAAGCCATTTGAGATAGCGTAAATTGCGCACAAGAAAAGCAGCTTTAAAGCAAGATGACGGCGATCGGCCGGCTGCAACATCCGCGGTGCGCGCGGGAATTTCGAACACAATTCCTCTTTTCGGGGGCCATTTCGTGGCTGTCGTGACGTTTTGAAAGCAGATTTTATCGCATTTCCTGACCGAATTCATCGCTAATAATTTTAATCCAGGCTGGAAAGGATGAACGTTCCGAAAATGAGCTTTTCAACTGTTCTAAGACTCGCGTCTCCCCTTAACTAATTCTACGGCTGTTATCTTTAATTTTCGCCAAGAAAAGCGTGCTCTCCCTCGAGACCGGCCGTGGCCTATGGTGCCTCGATGCGAACACGATTTTACAAAAGGGTAAAGGGTGCTGCCATATTGGAGAGCTGGGCTGCTATCATAGCACAGGAAAGTGTTGACGATTTCCCCCCTTAACAGCCCAGTTAAACTGGTTTCTCCAAGAGTCGTTAAATTGCCTAATTTTGGCGAATCAATACCACCGTTTTTTGATACATGGGGCCTATAAATTTTGAAACTGTAGTATCAAAGAGGCTGGCATCAGTGTGCTTTTAATTTTCAGTGAACTTGCGACGTTTTTACCCGTCATTAATACTAATAATAACCTTTCACTATTGTAAACTGCAGAATATTATTAATAAATAGCTTTTTGTTCGAATTATTTGTCTATGCTTATTATCATCAGCAGCTACATTTTTGAGCCTCTTCGCTTGTCAGGAAATTTGACCTGAAATAATCAGGGAAAACCTGGAAAAGTTGGAGATTTTGAAAATAGTGGTTTGCTAGACACCCTGTGTCATCTCTTCACATCCCGTCTCTACGTTTTGTTTTCTGTCATGTTTACTGTTCACCAAGTATCCCATTTCTAAAATATACTATAT
The DNA here is from genome assembly GCA_023969395.1 of Amblyomma maculatum. NCBI lineage: Eukaryota > Metazoa > Arthropoda > Arachnida > Ixodida > Ixodidae > Amblyomma > Amblyomma maculatum. The sequence continues at coordinate 795,196 of JAJIZL010015622.1, forward strand.
TACCGTTTGTGACAAGCGCTGTTCCAGAAATTGTGCCTTGTTGCATGGTGTCACTAGCACAAGTAGCAGTAGCTAGTGTAATGCTCCCTCTCTGCTTTCAATTTCCAGAGTGCCTCGTGCCTCCGTGCTACCTTTTGGAATGGGTGGGTGATGCTCAGTGCTAAAAGCACCATCTGTGGTTTGGGCTCTTGGGTTTCTGGAGACCTTTTTTTTTTGCAGTGCTGTGCTGCTTTTCATAATTTCTAATGTTATGTGATCATGTTATTCCCAGGTGTCATGATTCAAAGAGACGCTACTCTCTGTTCTCTGTGCAGATTGTGATTGCCACCCCTGGCCGTCTGATTGACGTCCTGGAGAATCGATACCTGGTTCTGAGTCGGTGTACCTACATTGTGTTAGATGAGGTGGGTGTGCAACAAATTTGGTGCCTGCACTTAGCCACTATAATCAGCCTGGCGGCTGTGACTGCACATAATTGAACGCCGGTTTCAATTTCACAGAGGTTGGCTATCATGAGTTAGTTTACATAGCCAAACCTCAGTGCAGTTGTGGTAATGTGCACAGCTTGTGTTGACTCATATCATTGCACCAAACATGCTGCATGTTGCAATCATTGGGATCTTCAGTAATATTCTATAAATGTCACTCCAGAATAAGAATTCCAGCTGCCAGCATGAATAGTATTGATGCTTGGAAATGAGGATTACTGGTGGAAGAAATCTGGATGGGCATGACTAGAGTTCATTTGCTTTAAATGTCAAAAAGGGTGTCAAGGGGGATTGATGGAAAGTGCTTTTATTAAAATTTTAGATCAGAAGCTCTAATTTTCGAACTGCACCTCTCAAGATCAAGTTTGGCGCAACTGTGACCTTCAGCTGCTGAAGCGGAGGTGTGTCTATATGGCATCACGTCACGTGATCCACTGTGGAGAGGCATTGCAGTTGCTATCTCTCGGACTCTTGCCGCTATGTACTATGTGACTAGGCGAAGGTATAATGGCTGCTTCATCGGCACTTGGTGGCTCAGTCTTGCCATGGATGAGGCGCGAGTTAACCTGTATGTGTCAGCTCTTTGGCGCAAGCGCTAGGCTGAGTCTGATCATCCTTTCGATATGGCTCGCCAGGAAAAAAGCAAATATTTAATAACCCAAACCAGCTTGCGCTCGTATAACTAGGTTTAACTGGGATAAACCTCCGCAATTTTTCGGCTTGATGTCAGCCAATGCATCGAATGAATGGTCGCATGCACTCAATGGTTGCATTGAATGGTTGAATGGTTGCATTGCACTGAATGGTTTGCATGCATTTTGTACTTCTTGGCATCAGAGCCATTCCATATCAGTCAAAAGCTGTATCCGTAAAGAATCTAACAAGAATCTAATGCGATCATTAAGTAAAAAAAATGAATTATAGGCATTCTGTCACTCATTATCGCACTGCAAGAATGTTTGAGCTAGTGTCAGTAACACTGAAAATATTGGCCATTAAAAATGACACCCCTTTTCTGCCCCCTTAATTTGTACATTCAAGAAACCAGATTTGGACAATGCCCTGCCTGTGAATATGTCGTGTGTCAACACATGGCTTGCTTACCTCTGGTGGGCGTGCCCGCTTATCCACCTGTCGGCACAATTGCTTTTGTGTATATTGGCCGCTTTCACTGCACGCACATCGTAGACTGAGCGTAAGGCAAGGGTTCTGGTAGTGAACATCGTGATGGGCTTTGAACCCTCTGAGTATGCTGTGTGTAGAAACCTGCTGATAACTGTCAGTGGCAGTAGCACTGACTGATCATTGGGCTAACTAGACTCTCCTGGCTCATGGGCCAACTGGAGGCTGTAGCACATGATAGCGCAGTGGAGACAACTGCAGAATTTTGTCTTCATATTGGAACTGTAGCCATTACGTCATGCTCGCACCAAATGCTTCATGTTAATTCACTTTGACATCACAGGTGCTTGTGAGGTACACATCCTAGAAAATAGTTCCCAAATTATAGTTCCATATTAGCCACATAAACTGCGAACTTCAAGGAGTACAGTGTTATAGAATTTATAATTAGACCGTTTGTTTCATCCCATGGAGTGAAACTTGGCTTAAATGCTCAAATACATTCGTTTTACACATTGAATGCATTCACCAGCAACCCTCAAAACTGTTTGGTCATCCCTTCAAGTGGCCTTCAGTCTCACTCATAAAAGAATATAATGCAAGTGTATTCTTGTTCCAGCCATTTCACTCATTTCTATGCATGTCATCCTTGATCAGTCTTGGAAGCATGCTAGAATTCCTTTTCTGCCTCTGTCATTGCTGCTTTACCACCTGTTCTTGCTTCTCTCTTGCTGTGGTCTCTCCTTGGCTGAAAGTGCCAAAGGTTAGCTTTAAATGCACCGACTTTCAATAGAGGTACAAAAATATTTCCTGCAGCCAAGAGATTGTGCTTTAACGAGAAATTGCCATTTAATATCTTAAGAGACTTGTCATAGCTGTTGTTCGTGGCAAAATTGTCGGTGCACATGAACACAACGTAAAGAAAAGAATGCTTGCTTTCTTTCATACTGGTACAGCGATAGCTGAATGGCCTATAATTTGGTTATTTCGCATTGGGCATAATGCAAAACTGCAGCATTCCTACCAGCTGTACTGCAAACCACCAAGTCGGGGCAGATAGAGAGTTTAGAGCGAGAGTACAGTACAACCTCGATAATTCGAACTAGGTTAATTCGAAATCCCGGATAATTCGAAGGTTTTCTGCGGTCCCGTATTTTCCAATGTAAATTTGGCCGGATAATTCGAACAGGCGGCCTGCGCCAGCCCGGTTAATTCGAAAATTTGGACTGCTATGCGGCAATGCCTGATCCATGTTTCGCCGCAAACCCGGCGAAACGACGGCCCTACGGAGCCGCGAGGCAAAGCCACATAGTAATGGTGATGATTTATAGGCGAAGCGCCCCAGCCGGAGCACTCTCTGCACAAAAATCGGATCACAGTGCGCCTCGCACACCGCCGAAACACGCGCCTGCAGAGGAGAAGACGTGCTTCACTGCAACACGGCGGGCATACCGGTTTTTATCACGTGACCTCGCCCCCACTCCATCCCTTGGTGTGCTTCGCCTACTCTTCCCCCGTGCCTCCGACGCTGCAAGTACGCCACCACCACCGCCGCGCTGGTCTCGCCTGCGCCATTTCTTTGTGTTGTGCGCTGTGGTTAGGGGTCGGCTACTGTGCCGTTTTTTTGGGCGGGACTGTGCAGAAGTGCTAGCTTTGTGACCGTAGCAGTGCAGAAATGCCAAAGTACAAGACTTTAACGCTGCAGCAGAAGTTCCGCTTGATCCAGAAAGCAGGCAAGAGCGCTTGTTCGAAGACCGAGTTGGCCAAAAGGCATGGCGTGCCCCTCTCGACGTTGTCCACAATATTGAGCAACAAGTCAAAAATACTAGAGGCTTACGGCTAGACCTATTCTTCGAAGTGGTCACGAGTGCGGGCTCCCACGTATCAAGATGTGGAAGCTGCTCTGCTTCGCTGGCTGCAGAAAACAAACGCTGCCCACCTTCCCGTCAATGGAAGGCTACTGCGGGAGAAGGCCAATGACCTAGCTGTTCAACTTGGGCACGAGGAATTTAAGTGCAGCAATGGATGGTTTTGCCGTTTTAAAGAACGCAATAATTTAACCTTTCTCACCGTCTGTGGTGAGAGCGGCAGCACTAACGAGAGCGTTGTCGAGGATTGGAGAAACCACACATTGGCGCCGCTGCTTAGCGAGTACGGTGCAGACGACGTTTACAACCTTGACGAGGCTGCACTTTTTTATAAGATGCTGCCAACAAAAACATTCGCAGTGAAGAACACCGCCTTCAAGGGTAGGAAACAGGCCAAGGACAGGATTACTGTGCTGTTCGGCGCAAACATGTGCGGTAAACACAAGCTGCCGCTACTGGTCGTCGGGAAGACGGGGAAGCCTCGCTGCTTCAAAAATGCGCGGCTGCCGCCAAAGGATGAACTCGTCTACAGGCACAATAAGAAAGCCTGGATGACAGGTGCAATATTTGAAGAGTATGTGCGGCAACTTGACCGCAAGTTCGCGGCCACGGGCAGGAATGTCCTATTTGTCGACAACTGCCCGGCACATGGCGACATCCCACATCTCCAGGCCATCAGGATGGTATTTTTACCTCCGAACACCACTTCGATCTCACAGCCGATGGACCAAGGCGTCATTCACCACACTAGGAAGATTTATCGGTACCACCTGCTCAAGCGCATGCTCCTTTGCTATGACAATGGCAAGGAGTACTCCATCGACCTCCTCGGAGCCATATGCCTCATGGTGTACGCTTGGAAACAAGTGGAGCCCACATTGATCAGGCGGTGTTTTGAACACGCTGGTTTTTCCAGTGAAAGCACTGTTGATGCCGATGCAGACCACCCATGTACTACTACTCTTGACGAAGAAGGAGCACAGTATTGCGACCGCATCAATGCGCTCTGCGCAGAGGATGAGTCCAACGCAGTCGGCTTCGCCGAGTATATCAACATTGAGAGCGAAGAGCAGACTGGCTACTTTGACTTGGAGAGTGAGATCACTGCTGGTACGAACATGCGCGATGACAGCGACGATAGCGACGATGACACCGACGAGCCTCCCCGAGCACCTGCTCTTGGTGAAGTTATTGGATCGCTGAACGTTATCCGCAGTTTTGTTGAGTGCCGCGGTGGAAGTTCAGAGATGTTTCGTCTATTTGACCAACTCGAGAGCATGACCTTAGGAGCCGCAAACTACCGGACGCGGCAAACCAGCATCTCTGATTACTTTCAGTAGTAATTCAAAATATGCCGAATAAAGGTAACACGTTCCTGCAACGAATTTTTTTGCCTAAGTCTTATTTCTTGGTGTGTTCGGTTAATTCGAAAACCCGCTTAATTCGAAGATTTCTCGCGGTCCCGATGACTTCGAATTAACGAGGTTGTACTGTATTTTACTTGTCATTCCTCCTCTAATATAACCTGCTCTTCCTTGCTTACCAAGAGGGTCCAATAGCTCTTTAGCCAATGGGCCTGGTATGATCCATTTTTCACGCTCCCCATTGAGACCTGGGTATCAAAATGGCACAGTTATCACCCACACCATCACTGTGAGGTCTACTACACAAGGCACAAAGTATTGCAAGGTTGGGGGGCCACAAAAGAGTTTGCACAGCTATACTGCTATAGCACATTATTCTACATATCAACAGGCATTTCTTTTTTTTTTTTTTTTTTTTTTTTTTTTTAATAATCCAAATGCTTATTTTACTGCTGTTTTGCTGGCACTTGCAGGCTGACCGCATGATTGACATGGGCTTTGAGGGTGAGGTGCAGAAGATCTTGGACTACATGCCAGTCACCAATCAGAAACCAGACACCGATGAGGCTGAGGATGAGGAGAAGCTGCTTGCAAACTTTGCATCTAAACACAAGTACAGGCAGGTATGTAATGTGGCTTTTGCCTTCATTGGCATTGGAGGTTTGTTCAAGTAGTTAGCGAAATCAGTGTGGCATTGTTCTGATGCTTTGCAGCATCCTATGTGTCTTTCCATGTTGTGACGCGATTCTGAATTCGATCTTTTCTTTCCGTTGCAGACTGTGATGTTCACAGCCACCATGCCTCCAGCTGTTGAACGCTTGGCACGCTCCTACTTGCGGCGCCCGGCAATTGTGTATATTGGCTCGGTGGGCAAACCTGTCGAACGGGTGGAACAGGTTGTGCACCTGGTCACCGAGTCAGAGAAGAGGTCAGCTTCTCTCTTTGACTGCACTGTACTCTTACTTCGTCTGTGCAGCTGTGTAGATTAAAAATGAGATAATTTGGTGAATAAGCCTAAAATGAATCTCTAACTGGGAAATGAACTATCTTGATAGATTTATCAGCTAATATGTTTATTTATTGATAGTGCAAAGCTTTCCTTTGTGCCCGATATTTTAGAGTGAATATTTTGTGGCATTGTTTACTAGTTTGTGTGCACTCGTCTTCGGTCTTTACCTGTACTGAGCCCATATTTGTGGATTTGGCTATTGATTGTAAAGGAAGCTCAAGGCTGCTACATGACTTTTCATTTGAGGAGAGGAGTCATAAGTAGTGCAGAAGAAAGCAGGTAATGTCAGACTCTTCAGTAAAGGCACATAATTTTGGTAATTTCCTAACCAGTTATCAAAGGGGGCATGATTGTGGGTAATACCTGCTTAGACTTTTGTGTAGAAAAGTGCCTTTAATTATGCATCGTGTGTTTGTATGTCCAGTGGCCTGACAGTGTAATGTAATGTGTGTGGAATAGGCTGCCGCATCATGCTGCACTCAAAGTGCTAATGAGAGCAGTATCATGTTTAGTGCTTCAGTGAGCTCATTGTGGGACTTTTTCTAGAGTCATTTCTTTGCTGTGAACTGAGTGAATGGCTTAATTAAAGGTTGAACAATGTCACTACCTAGAATTTTCGCAGTGCTTTTGTTCAAGCAGTGAAAACTGTTTTTGCGCAGCATCAGTAGCATGCATAGTATGTCCACTTGGAAGTCCTAAACATGCTGTGGGCCATGCAGGAGGAAACTAGTGGAGCTTCTCAATCGTGGTGTGGAGCCACCTGTGATCATTTTCGTCAACCAGAAGAAGGGTGCAGATGTGCTTGCCAAGGGGCTTGAGAAGATGGGCGTAAGTGCTGTCGAAACCATCCTGGGGTTTCATTATCTCTGGTACTTTACTTCTTCTGGTGTGGTAGGCGTTGCATTGCTGAAGTGTTCAGTCACTGCATAGGTAATTTGGGTTGCCATTTTCTTAGTGTGCTTTCTTAGCATTTCTTTTTTTGTCGTCTATGTGCAGCCTCTAGCTTACGCGCTTTTTTTTCGTGCGCTACTTTGACAGTCAAGTTGCAATGTAGTTGATAACTCATTATACTGCTTAGCGTAATTGCTGAGACACATGTGCCTGTTGACTAGTAATAAACGCACTAGGCTGCACATCAGGTTGTGTTGAAGCAGTTTGCACATGGCATGCAGTGATTGTGATACCTGCTCTTTATAAACCAAAGACTTTTTCTTATAAGAAAGCAAGCTAAAGGTGCCCCTATATTTATATAGCGGTCTTCAGCAGAATTTGAGGCACAGCCTGGCAACAAGTGGCATGCCTGCTCATGAACGGACATCAAAAACCGTATCGACATTGGGTGTTTGGGATGGCGTCAATAAGTTCAGCTGTTCGCATGCAACCTTTCAAGAAATGCTGCCTAACAGCACACTTGATGGAACTACATGGCACTCTCTGGGAGGTCATCATCATCATCAGCCGGACTTTACCCACTGCAGGATGAAAGCTGCTCCCATTTTCCTCCAATTAACCCGGTCCTGTGCTAGCTGCATCCACTTGACCCCTGCGAATTTCTTAATCTCATTCACCCATCTAATTTGGAATGTGGCGAGCAGCAAAGACGACACTGCTGAAAGTTTGGAATGAGATTGTAGCTCTACGGCTGCAGGGACACAGGCAAAGTTGTAAATATATGTACGTCTCCACTTTTTTTTTTTCTTGTTTTCTATTTCTCTCTCTCTCTTTTTTTTTTTACTTCAAGGTAAGGAGTCGACTTATATCCCCACACGACCTATATAAGGTTTATACAATAATATTGTTTAAATATTTCCTGCGTGCATGTTTTAGTAAGTTGGCTTAATAGTTCAGGCACCTTGACAGGAGGGCCTTTTTCATGTAGACCAATGGACAAAAAATATGCATCAAGTAATTCAGTGTTAGTTGGCCATATACTGTCCATCGCAAGAAATGTGAAAGGCCATAGGCCTGTTTCAGTCAAGGCAGTGGTACCATTTAATCTTTAGTGACAGATGGTTTTATGATTGTGATGGCAACAGTGATGTAAGATATGCTAGCAGTACAAATTCTGTAAAATAGCTGCTGTTTCATGTTCAGGCCCCAAGCACATGCATACTTCCCTTTGCTGCAAAGGTGTTGGAGGGCACATTGTTCATGCCTTTACATTGTGCTCACCTCACTAATGAATGAGTACCCTTCAATGAAATATGACCCTTCTTTGGATTGAATCAAGCTCTCTGTTTCTTAGCACATTGCACCTGGTCTGTGTTGCTTGCATGCAGTTCAATGCCTGTACGCTGCACGGTGGTAAAGGCCAAGAGCAGCGTGAGTTTGCCTTGGCCAGCCTCAAAGGGGGCACCAAGGACATCTTGGTGGCTACAGACGTGGCTGGCCGTGGTATCGACATCCGCAATGTTTCCATGGTCATCAACTATGACATGGCCAAGTCCATTGAAGGTTAGTGCAATCACTTCTTGACAGCACAATGCACATTTTCGTGTTTCTTTTCGCTTGCTTTATACTCTATTTTACTTCTTCCTTGGCTTGTACCATAATAGGTATGCTTTCTTAAACTGTAGAACTTGCTGTACCATAGAGTCTCAATGATGCGAGCCTCATGAGACTGAAAAAAAATTAATTCATTGTCATTGTGCGGCTAAAGTCCGTCCAAAGCCATCAATCAAAGTGGCCAGGACATTGCCCACATCACATCATGTGTGATTGATTGCAGTGGGTGACATTGGTTTAAGTTGCAATATGGTGGTTTACAGCAGATTATGCTTGAAGTTGGAATGTTGTTGTTTGTTGAGAATTAAGGGTGATTGTGCTGGATTAGGGTGGATTCGAGGGACAGTAAAACACTATCTACTAAGCCTATAAATACACATCAATGATCAATATTTCATGACTCGTAACAGCAGCACAAAAAACTTTAAACTAGTCTCACTAACACAGAAGGTATAACGCTCCTCCTTTTTCTCCTCAACTCAACACATGCCAACGTGTAAAAGGAAATAAGTCGTCACTTATCTTGTTCCACTCGATGATGGGGGCTGGCCACTTTTCATGGCCCCTGTTTACAGAAAATCCGACGAAGGCATCAGTGTCTAGTGCCAGTGTAGTGAGCAAAAAATCACGAGCATGGTGGTAGGTGGCACTAGCTGGCAGCTGACATGGCCATGCACTAACAACCGCAGGGTTGCTAACGTTATGTTTGGCAGGAGCTGTCATCTCGGGCCTCTCCTTTCACATGGGAGGGTGATATCAGAAACATACTGCCGGGAGCGTTGCATTTACATTACCTCTAGGCCACGCAGGCACGTTCATGTGGTTTGGTTAAAGTGGGGCTTTATATGTGGGCTGGTAGCCTACACTGTCACATCATACCCTTAAATGGGGAGGCTACCCTTGAGCACCAACTTTTTTATTGAGATATTTGAATGAAATTTTCTGGGTAAGGTCATAGCACAACCATTTGAAGAACTGCCAAGGGCCTTGGAGCTGGGTTCATTGGTTCTCAGGTTAGGGGAGTATGTCAAAATAGTTTACATAGGCCCCTTAGGACAGGTGTGGAAACTTGCAAAACATGCTGACACTGTGAAATTCATTATGATCATCTCTGGATAGTTACCACAGGGCAAAACAATGCCGTTTTTCCAAATTTCCTCGCTGAAGAATTTTAGCACAGCCCCAAATTCAGTGTTATTAATCACACCTGCATTAACCAAATTTTGCTTGTTTGTCATTAATTCCAGACACAATGTCTTGAAAAAATTAAATTGTCTTGCCCTCAGAAATTTATTCAGGTATGGAATAAAAGCAACCTCATGAAACTCTGATAAGTGGTTCCCGAGATATGGCTGTCCTAAGCAGTCGCACTAGGCAAAAAACCCCTAGAAAATTGAGAGAATGCTAACTTTTTTGTTTGTTGAGATATCAATGAAATTTTTAGGGTTGGCTCATAGCATGGACATTTGAATAACTACTAAGTTTCCTAGAGCTGTGCATGCTGGTTCTCAAGATACAGGAGTATATCATATGAGTCACATGGGTCCAGGCCTGGAGAATTGGCAGAAGGTGTTGGTATTGTGAAATTTATAGTGGCAATTTCTGGATAGGTATCACAGAGCAAGATAAGGCCTTTTTCTAAATTTCCTTAGTTTTGATCACCTGGGGATCTTTAACGTGCAATGTCAGCGCAGGTTAAAGATCCCCAGGTGGTCGAAATTACTTCGTAGCCCTCCACTACAGCTCCTCTTTCCCTCTCTCCACTTTTACTCCCACTTTCCTTCCTTCCCTTATGATGTGGTTTAGGTGTCCACAGATCAAGTATGACAGATATTGCGCCTTTCCCTTCCTGTCAACCAGTTATTATGGTGAAAGCCTTTAATGGCTCATCGTCGGCAGCGGCGGCTTTAATACTTAAAAAATAAATTAATAAACCTTGTCTCTCACCGGGGAATCGAACCTCCATCCCTTGGATCCCCAGCCCAGCGTTTTACCACTGCGCCACGCCCCGGATTGTGAAACGCTGTTCATAATTCCCCTTGTCTACCATGAGGATGATAGCTGAATTTCGCGAGTGACAGATGCGGCGCCTTTCCTTTCCTGTAGACAAATTATAGAACGCCGGTGAACTTTAATGCGTTCAATGAAATGCTGGTTGTGTTCGACAAGGGGCGCGTGATGTACCGTCACGACAGGTCATGACGTCACAACGCGATTAATGCATATATGAAGCTGACCCCAATGGGCGTCCGATCCAGGCGTCCGTGTGCCTTTTAATTTTCCGCTTTCTTCTCGAATGCCTCACCACACAGCAAACAGAAGCAGACCCAGATGTCTAGGAGGCGTTAGTACAGTAGGCATCAGCGGCGTTTGAAATTGATTTACAGGATAGAAAAGGCGCAATATCTGAATTCTCTGCGTACACATGTACCATGCCATAAAGGAAGGTAAGAATGTGAAATAATAGTCACCCTCTTTACTCGAAGCATTATTCACCGCCACATTCACAACAAATGCGTAGCAGAATGCAGCGGCTTTCGCTTTTCACCACTTTAGTCGCCAAAGTGCTTCGTAATATTTTTTAAATGCGAAAGCATTACTTCGCTATGTTCACAGATTTCTGTCTGCAGACCGCGTCAGCAAAATCATGTCTGCAGCAGTTTGAGTGATTGAGAAGGGTTAGAGGTTAATGAGTGGTGGCAATCGATAGAGGGTGACATAATGTTGTGTCTGAAAAAATAATTAGGCCAAAAAGGTAATTAGGTAATTAGTTATAGGCAGAAATGTAAAATTAAAGGTGAAAATGGTCTCATTAGCCAACGGCTTGTTGCTACATTTGAATGTATCAAATACTAAAATAGTTAATCAAATCAGCCAATTAAGATGACGTCAAGGATGTGGCTTTACACAACCTGAAGTCGAGCCAAAAGGGGCATAGGAAGGGATTGGCATGCAATTTGAAAGCACCAAAGACTAAGGTAGTTAAGGCAGTCAATTAGGGTGACGTCATGCAACCGGAAGTAGGGCCTAAAAAGGGCATAAGAAGGGATTGGCACGCAATTTGAAAATACCAGACTAAAATGGGTAAACATGAAGTGAATTAATGTGACATAGAGGATGTGACGTCTAGCAACCGGAAGTAGAGCCAAAAAAGGGCATAGGAAGGGATTGGTGGGCAATTTGAAAGTACCAAAGACTAAAATGGGTAAACAAGAAGTGAATTAAGCAACTAGAAGCAACCAGAAGCTACCAACAGCAGCATTCATGCTTTCGCATTACTCCAATGCAGATTCTGCAGTGCTCTTTAATTTTTTATTATTGTTTTCTGAATTCTACTGTAACAGATCTAGGACACTTCAGGCGTCGGTAAAGTTGTTGGCGGCGCACTTTGCCATGTGGACGGTCTTCACTTCCGTGCACAGAACGTGTGTCACATCTCGAGGCATTGTGAGCGACCACACATTTAACGTGTTGCATGAAACCATTCTATTCAGAGGGCACGAGAGATCGTTAAGACAGCGATTGCAAAGATGTCAAAAGGCGAAGGAAACGCATGAAGTACAAAGACAGCCAACAACGAGAGCAAAGAGCCGGAACAGACAACTTGCGGGGGCAGCCGAGGGAGACCATCGTGTCAGCGGGCGCAGCAGCTAGTAGCAGTTGCTCGATCCCCCGCGTTCTTGTGGAGCGTGCACTTTGCCCAATCGCAGCTTTGAATTCGAGCGCGGGAGACTGAAAAGCTGCCGCATGGCTTCCAATACAAGCCATGCCTTGGTCGTGCCGCTGTCACCAGGGTGGCAAAAGAAAGCGCAAGAATTCACAAACAAAACAAGACCATGGTGGCAGTGCTTGGTTTGGCAAGAGAGGAATAGAGCTTACTCACACAAAGTTTGGGAATTTCCGGCGCTTGCAGTTTTACGGCTGTCGCTGCTTGTTATATAATTAATTTCCAGTATTTCTATCACGAGTTTAGCATTGATGGTTACAGAAACCCATTCTGTTTATAAGACATACTACCGGAATAAAGTATAATCTTTTAATAATTGACTGTTTTGCAATCTTTCAGTTTTCAAAGGTCGTGTCTCCCCTTAAAGGCGGAGCTTGTGTGCCCCCCCATAATTATTTTTGTCCATCTTTTTGTCTGTCCACCCTAACATCTGTGCCCCACTGTGCCCTGTCCCGCCCATGTCAATTGGACATGTCTAGTGAGAGTGCAAACCTGGATAACCCACTTTACGTCAACGGGAAGGAAAAATGTGCAATGGCACACCATGCCTTTGACGGCATTCTTTAGATCACTTCTCGCATGCGCAGCCGAGTTGGCAGCGCAGTCTTGTACATCTGCAGGTCGTGCTTGCCGACTGGTTAAACCGTAGTAAAACCACCGCGTGCAGAACACAGTGTGTGGTTGTGGATGACCTTCCATCTGGCGTGCCTATTTTCAATGTGACATCACCGTTTTGGGGGAAACTGGCTTTCACTGCATCATTTGGCATGCTGTGAAGCCAGCCTAGCTCCACCTTTGGTGGAGCTAGGCTGGCTTGCTTTGCTACTGAAGGCACTGTGGACATCAGTACCTTAAATTTAATGATGCAGTGTGTCTGTTGCAGTATTATATCTCTTGCGGTGGGTGATGGCTGGTTCCTAAAATTCTAGAGGGCACTTTGGACGACTAAAGTGCAATGAAGTGAAAGCCATTATAGCGCGGTAGGTCGTAGCCCTCCACTACGGCACCTCTATCTCCCTCTCTTCTTTCACCCCCACCTTCCTCCCTTCCGTTATGGAGGGGTACATGTGTCCGTGGAGAATTGTGACAGATACTGCGCCTTTTCTATCCTGTAAATCAATTTCAAACGCCGCTGATGCCTGCTGTACTAACACCTCCTAGACATCTGGGTCTGCTTCTGTTTTCGGTGTGGTGTGGCATTAGAGGAAGCGGAAAATGAAAGGTGCCGCACGGACGCCTGCCTGGGTCAGCTTCGTCTATGCATGAATCGCCTGGTGACTTCATGACCAGTCGTGTCGGTACATGGCGCGCCCCTTGTCGAACACAACCAGCATTCCATTGAATGTATCGAAGTTCACTGGCATTCTATAATTTGTTTACCGGAAATTAAAGGCACAGTATCTGTCACTCGCAGAATCCCGCTATCCTCACGGTAGACTAGAGGAATTACGATGAACGTTTCACAATCCAGGGCGTGGTGCAGTTGGTAAAGTGCTCGGCTGGGGATCCAAGGGATGCAGGTTCAATTCCCGGTGGGGCAAGGTTTATTTATTTATTTTTAACTATCTCCCTCGAAAATGTGACACCCTTTGCCAACAGCTCCTGCTGACAATGGTGAGGCATTAAAGGCTTTTGCCTTAAAACACCGCCCCCATTGGCTTGGATAGGAAGCCAGACCTAGTGGCACGCAGGGAGCAGTGCCTTGTCAGCTATGTGCCATTGTGTGGCATGTCGCTGCAGAAAGTGTGCCGCTGCCATGGATGCACTGTATGCATGCACCATAAAGCTGTCAGTTTTTTAATATCTAGCTACTGATAAACTGTCTTGTGATCTCTGTTCATTGGATATATCTGGAATTGACTGCATAGTACACAATGTCTTCGCTCTGTTGCGTGCTCTTTTATGTTCAGTTTCAGACTGTGTTGTCACATTGTAAGTTGTGACGTGTGAGATTCGTAATTGCTCAAACAGTGAAGCATTGGTCATCTTGCATGATCTGAGGCCCACACACTATTTAGAGTGTAAATTCGTTTATTTCTGTATGACTAAAACACTTGTCCCTCTTTGCTGCAGATTACACACATCGTATTGGTCGTACGGGACGAGCTGGCCTGCATGGCAAGGCGGTGTCCTTTGTCACCAAGGATGACTCGCACCTTTTCTATGACCTCAAGCAGCTCATTCTGAGCAGCCCAGTCTCCACATGCCCACCCGAACTAGCAAACCATCCAGATGCACAGCACAAACCTGGCACGGTGGTCACCAAGAAGCGTCGAGAGGAGAAGATCTTTGCGTGAATAGCCTGTCTCATTATTATTACAATAAAGCAAGACTGCTGGACAGCCATCTATGGTGACATCTCTGCACCCTTCATGCCAGCTGCTGGACAGCCATCTATGGTGACATCTCCACACCCGTCATGCCAGCCATGCTCAGGTTTTCCCACCGCATTTGTTCTCCTTGAGCCATTCCTCTATTTAGCGTTTTATTTAGCAAAGGGCGAAATCAGCTGGAGAGGATCAGATAGCTACAGATTTGTTGAAGGACGGAGGGGATATTGGGCTAGAAAAACTGGCCACTCTGTATATGCAGTGCCTGGTGTCATCGACGGTACCGGAACCATGGAAGAATGCAAACATTATCCTCATTCATAAGAAAGGGGACTCTAAGGACCTTAAAAATTACAGACCAATCAGCTTACTGTCTGTTACGTATAAGGTATTTACTAAGGTAATCGCTAATAGAATCAGGACAACCTTAGGCTGCAATCAAGCAAAGGATCAACCAGGTTTTCGGAAACGGTACTCTACTATCGATCATATCTATACCATCAGCCAGGTGATAGAAAAATGCTCGGAATATAACCAGCCCTTATACATAGCATTCATTGATTACGAAAAAGCATTTGGATCAGTTGAAATCTTGGCGGTGATGCAGGCATTGCGAAATCAGAGGGTAGACGAGCCGTACGTGAAAGTGCTGGAAGATATATATAGTGGCTGCACAGCAACCATAGTTCTGCATAAACAAAGTTACAAAATTCCCATAAAGAAAGGAGTTAGGCAAGGAGACACAATCTCCCCAGTACTGTTCACAGCTTGCTTAGAGGAAGTATTCAGAAACTTCGAATGGGAGCAGTTAGGGATAAGGGTAGATGGAGAATACCTCAGTAATCTGCTATTTGCTGATGACATTGCCTTGCTAAGCAACTCAGGGGATGAACTGCAAATAATGATTGATGACCTAGACAGGAAAAGTAGAAAGGTAGGCTTGAAAATCAATATGCAGAAGACTAAGGTAATGTTCAACAGCCTCGGGAAGGAACAGTAGTTTACATTAGGTAGCGAAGTACTGGAAGTAGTAGGCGAATATGTCTACTTAGGACAGGTAGTAACTGCAGATCCGGACCATGAAAAGGAAATAAGAAGATTGGGGTGGAGTGCATTTGGCAAGCACTCACAGATTATGACTAGCAGCTTACCGGTATCGCTCAAGAGGAAAGTATAAAACAGTTGCATCTTACCTGTACTCACCTATGGAGCTGAAACTTGGAGGCTAACCAAGAGGGTTTTAATATTTCTATACCCTAAAGGCCCTTTCAGTCATTGCATGGGGGGGGGGGGAGTGAAGTTACGTGAACAAAATTGGTTATAACAGGCACATAAGTAACAATCTCGCTTAAGGATCAGAGAGAAAAAAAAAACATTCAGGTCGCTGTTTTTTTATACAGTAGTTATGTGACCTAAGCAATTTTACACACTCTTAAGAAACGAGGTATGTGCGTGCATAATACCGAGCAGTAGGCTGAAATGAACAACGCAAAATACAGCGCTACACATCAAGGAAAAAAGTAATGAGCATCGCAAAATATTATTAAGAAAGTTAAGTCAGTTTAACATTCCATTCCCTCCAAAGCCTTGAGGAATGAACTATGGTCAGGTATGGTAGCGACATCTACTGGCAAACTGTTCCATTGTGAAATAGCAAGTAGCAGTAGTGAATATTTAATCAGATTTGTGTGTGCATGTATGGGGTTGATTTTAAATGGATGGTCTACACGAGCAGATATGTGGGGGGCAGGACAGAGGAACGTTTTTCGAAAGTCTGATGAACCATGATATAGTTTGTGCATGAAAAATAGGCGGGCATTTCATCGCCTAGTCTCAAGGGGCAATAAGTTAAATCGTTGCTTGAGACTGTTTACGCTAGTTTGGTAGGAATAATCGTGGGCAATAAACCTGGCTGCTTTACTCTGTAGTGATCCTGTGGAGTTTGCCAAGTAAGCTTGATGACGGTGCCAAATGATGGATGCATATTCAAGCTCCAACTTAACAAGTGTTGTATAGGCTAGGAGTTTCGTTTTTTCATTAGCTTGATAGAGAGTGCGCTTTAGAAAGCCTAATGTTTTAGCGGCCTTATTGATAATGTGTTCAATGTGAGTATTTCAGGTAAGGTCAGAAGATAAATGTACTGCTAGGTATTTAATGGATTATACATGTTCAATGGCATCGTTTCTAACGAAATAGGTATGAAGGACGTGTCGCCTTTTAGTAAACGTTTGAGCTTTAGCTTTGTCAGTATTTAATTGCATTAGCCACGTTTTACACCAGTCAGAAATCACGTTTAAGTCATCCTGTAAGCTAATGTCATGAGGGCTTTTAATGGGACGCTAAATGACACAATCGTCTGCAAACAAACAAATACTAGAGACCACAGAGATCACCAGCTTTTCAATTGGCTTTGATGGGTACACTGAGCCTCCGAAGGTTCTCTTCTATAAAATCAATTGTTGGGCTATAGTTGGTACATCTGGCCTGAAGAAAAAGTTCCACCGCTAAAAAAGGTGAACGCGCAGACAGACATGGACAATCGTGCAGTACGTCCGTCCTGTCCGTGTCTATCTGTGTGTCTTTTTTAGCGCTGTGGAACTTTTCTTTCTTTTTTGCGGGACATGCATGAAGGAAGAAGAGTACGGAAAAGCAATGACAGTGTCATCGGTGATCGAGCGCTGGCCCCTCGCGATCTGTTTCCACAAGTTGCTCGTTTATAACACGCTGAAGTGTCCTTGAACGTATCGTTCATCAAATGCCGTGAACACACAAGACAGTTTTCGTCCAAATCTTTGCCGTCACGTTTCAGGTTTCGCGTCTGACGTACAAGGATCGAAGGCATTGAAACGGGGCACGGAAGCAACGATACCTTTTAAAGGAGTATGGGCAACTAATTTTTGTGTTCGAGTTTCATTCGTTGTAATGATGCGTAAGACATTACTGCACGTGGATCACCAGCTAGGTGATATTCGCCTACGACCACTGAATAATTTATAATCGAATTTTCTTTCTAACCTGTTTCGGTTTCAACAGACGCGCGATGGCTCTGACGTCAAACTCGTCTAGGTCACTTGAGGGATGAAAAAAATGACTGTGGCTGAACTTGGTTAAGCCTGGAGAATTGCGAAAGCAATAATTGCCTGGCTACGCTTCCATAGAGGTAGCGTGCTTGCGTCAAGCTGCATCTCGTGCCCGTCGTTTTGAAAGCCATTCTTCCCTTTCTTCGGCAATTTCTGTGGCTCTTTGTCTCTTCCGGGCTTCACATTGGCAATCAGCTGTCTCCTTTGCCTTACTAGTTGACGACATTGAAGGATCTCGGCTAGAGCAGTCAACGCCAGCGTATATATTAGCTGGTGTGACGTCACAGCGACAGTAGCGCCGCAGGTGAGTGGCGTAGCAACCACGCGCCATAACACTGGCTGGGCGATCTGAAGGAGCGAGTTGGTCCCCCACATCTAGCAGCTGATGTGACGTCACAGCGACAGTAGCGCCGCAGGTGCGCGGTGCAGCAACCACGCCCCGTAATTACGGCTGGGCGATATGCCACCGTATTTTTATCTGTTGTAGGCCGTCATTGCACTCGCTACCATTCCGGTGGTGGACGACGGCTGTTGCGACGCGCGTCTTCCTCCCTTTTTGTTTTCTTCCTTCTCTATTTTCTCTTCTGTACGTACGAGGCAGCGGAGGTGGCTCAGCCACTGAGTTAGTAGCAGGCCCGTGCGTTTTCTTTTCTTTCTTCCTTCAGTCGCAACAAAAGGCGAAAGGTCAAACGGTGGCGAAGAGGAAAAGCGGCGGCCCACATGCGCACGGCGACGGCGAATGATCAGGCGACGGAG
>JAJIZL010015622.1:828444-850095 GCA_023969395.1 Amblyomma maculatum
CACACACACACACACACACACACACACACACACACACACGAGATTAAAGCAAGACGTTCACACTGATGATGCGCTCGCTACCAACTAGTTATTTGTGATACGAAGTAGAAGAATGCATCACAAAAAGCGTAGGGTTACAATAAGAAGAAGAAAACAAAAGATTCAGAAAAAAGTCTTATTGCTTTCTTCTTCTTATTGTAACCCTACGTTTTCTGTGATGCATTCTGCTTCTTCGTATCACAAATAACAACCAGTTGGTAGCGAACGCATCATCGCTGTGAACGTCTTGCTTTTTTCTCTCGTGTGTGTATTGTTTTTGTGTATAACCATGCAGCGCCAGAGGTCTTCGGAGTCGTCTAGCCAACTAGCCCGCTCGCAAGTACTACTGAGCACTTTATCAACATTCATGAAAGAAAAGCCATCAAAGTTCTAGAAAACGATACTTCTGGCTACTCTCTATTGTTCATCGTTCATCATGAACCATCATTTTTCATCGGATCCTCAGATTATTTCAGAAGCATTCAGCATTCATTTTTCGTTTGTGTTTCGTTAGGATGACAGCGTCAACCGTTTTGTTTATGTCAGTGACACTTGCCAGAGCTTCCTGTATACTTGTTATAACGTGCGCTGGAGTTCCTAACCTATGACTAAACATCGACGCGACTAAAGCTGCTGGTTCAAACGGAGTTCTAAGCACTTATTTAAAGTGCCACCCTAAATGGAACGCCCGTTACCTGACAGTAATAGACAATAAATTCCATAAAACGTCGGCCGTTCTGCAGGTTTGGAAACGTGCTAAATAATCCTCGTCTTCAAATTTGACAGCGAATAGCCAATCACGAACTACGGACATCAATGATGTCCACTTGTTGCAAACTTTTCGCGCACATCAGCCAATATTTATTGGCAAACAACTTTCTGTAGAGCGGCAGCACGGCTTTCGAGCAAGATTTTGAGCGGTAATGCATTTATTAACATTTTCGCATGACATAGCTGCAGCCGATCGACATAGCTGACATAGAAAACCGTGGTCAGTTAGACGCCATGTTTACCAGAGCATTCAACATGTCAAGCCACAACAAACTGCTGTGCAAATCTTTCCTATTAACATAGTAATTGACGTTATATCTGATTACCCACACTTAAGATTTCAATTCGTTTGTTTTAATCGCAAAAACTCTTTTAAGGTTTATGTTATGTCAGGACTGTCACAAGGCTCAGTGCTATGGCCACTCTTATTTCCCATATATATTAATGATATCACATCTACTCTTAACATTGTACGTCTTTAGTTTTGGTCATTTGTCACCATGTCAATTTCTAATGAAACGGTTTAGTAAACACAAGAGGTGGGCATTTCACCTCAAAAACCTCGACCTCACCTCGAACTAAAAAAATATTTGGCGATCTCCCTCGACCTCAACCTCAGCAATTGAGGTTGAGGTCTCCCAGGCGATCTCACCTCACTTTTCAGGTGACCCTTGGTGACCTCACTCAACCTCATCTCAAACTCAAAATGTGAGGTTGAGGTCGGGCGCTCGACCCCCCCAAAACATTAATTAAATTAAACCGTTACTTAAACCTAATATACATTTCTCTGTAATCCTGAGATATATTGGCAAGCCAGAATTTTGTTTTAGGAAGGTTGCATTTTACTCTTAATCTTATACAACAATTAATGTTCCGGATAAAAGCAGAACTGCGGAGACTTCATGTCGAACTCTGCACTAAAGTGTCAATCCTCTCCACTCCTCACCTACCCTTGTTTGGGTTGGTTTCATCCTAAGGCCTGCATGGGTAGCAGCATGGGCCCATAATACAATACAAATACTAATCCAGTCCGACCTACATGAATGAGATTAGTACTAGGAATAAAGCAAGCCAGTTCTTACTATATACTGAAAAGACAAATGCTGTTGGCCCCAGGGATGATGACGAAAATGACGATATGCGCTTTTTCTTAACTCGAAAAATAAAATTCATGGTTGGAAAATTTTACATTTAATTAACTGCGCATTATCTTGCGACCGAATACATGAAATTAGAGAAAAATAAGAATACCTTCAGAAAATGTTTAAGAAGAATTCTGTTGATGTTATGAGATCCCAACGGGCCAGTCCCTTCCCCCTTATACGCGGCTTCTTTTCAAGCGGCGGCGAAGATGACTTCAGCGTCCTAGGTGTTTGTCAATAACTCTGTGATCCCGTGGCGTATTGCAAGAATTGGCTAAATTTTTTCTTCGAACTCCACGCCTTCATTAAAAAAATACAGGGGTCGGAACAGCTGGGCAAAAGGGTTAAATGTGAACCACTTTGCTGTCGCGAACATCGGCTCGAACGTCAAACTTCGCCTGAGCAAAATCTGTCCAACTCCCACTCGTGTGCAAAACAAAAAGACGATATAAATACTTGTACGTCCGAGCAGAATCCTGGATACCATTTCGCCAACAAGTCTGAGACGAGCTTCTTTGTGGTATTCACTTGTTTTCCTTCAAAGACTGAACTAATAAATTTCACAGTGATATCTCCGAAGCGGCTTAGCCGCGTGCACCACAAGTGCATCCAGAGAAGCTGTTTCCCCGTCAGGGGCGTATAGGTACAACAAATAAACGTAAAATAAAGGCAAGAACGACCGAAAGGAGGCGAGCACGCAGCCCGGAGGGACCGCGCTCCCTGCTGTGCACGCGCTCCTCCCTTCGCCGTCCTTCTCTAGGCATCTGGTTTTGCTCATGCGGTGAATGCCGAACTGTCACCAATACACACCAAAGGCAGTGACGCATGTGTGTCAGCTCCGCTTTCAGAGACTACATTGCGCTTTGCAATACTTGCAACAATTAAAAAAAAAAACAAACTAAATGACCGTGCCGGTAAATGGAAAGGAAAATTGGAAAGATGCCAAAGAAAGAGCCTGTCCTCTGTTGGGCAGCGCGCGAACGTAACTGATGACACGCAAGAAATAAATATATATATATATATATATATATATATATATATATATATATATATATATATATATACCATGTTGACGAACGTACTAACCAATGTTGCACACTAAAGACAGAAGAGGACAGCTGCGCTTGCCAGAGCGTATAGAAGGCTTGATACATCGATTTAGCACTGCATTCCTCAGTTCTAGCATGTAATCGGTTTCATTCACCCTACGTATATCTCAACTGATTAAAAAAAAGGGAATGTCTGCATATATTATGCTCTGACATCTGACCACGAAAATCTTCGTCCGACTGGTTTGTCCATCTCGAACATATGGCAACACAAAAGGGACACGCTCAATTTGCCACATTAAGTCTAGGCACCAAAATGTCGAGCCAGAAACGATCTCAACACTTTATAGCCCATAAAGACATGTACGAAAACGCTTTTCTTTTTTTTTTTCTGCACATAAAAAACAGATTTTAAGAGAGATCTGATACTATAAAATAAAAAATTCTTTACGATCCTCTTAAATTGCTTGGTTTCACTCGAATTTGAGAGATGAACAAAGGGCCTAAGCGAAGCAAGAACGTTTTTTTTTTTCATTCGGCACTACTGTATGAAAGCCCGAAATAATTTTTATCTCTTCCTTTTAGGTAAATACTTGCCAACGGTTGACATGCGCAAGCTTCTTTTCTGTATACCAGCTGAGTCTTGTAAGCTGTACGGTCCGTCCCATCCTCTTGCATGTAAGGAATGCTAGTACCTTCATCCCATGTTGCAATGATTCGGCGTGCACTTGTTCGGGGCTACTTATGAATATATGAGAAGGAACAAGCAGCACAAGACCAAAGAAAGGTTATTCTGGAGAATATAAGAATATAAATTTACAGGACCGCAATAAAGAAAGATAGCGCACGATTCGAAAGGGAGGACCTCTATAAAATGCTCAGACGGTCTTGTGCCGGTTTTCCTGGTTTGTTCTTGTTCTCCTCTTTTTTTTTTTTTTTCTGTCGGTATCACGTTCTCTAACAATTTCGCTGCAACAGTTTCTGTAAAGTTTCCGTGTAATGTACAGCGGTATCCTTCATCGAATGTAAGGCAGCAACCGTGACGCCAGCGTCTGGAAACGGGCATGCACACGACAAACAGTACTACTCCGCGCCGTCTGCGCAAAGACGATTTTCTTCTATTTTTGTTTGCTTGTTTGTTTGCGGCATCCGACAAAGGCACCGAGGGTCACCGTGAGGTATATGCTTTGCGCGCTTCTGGCTGTTTGAGCTGGCGGCAAGCATCTGCACAAACAAGGCAGAGGGAGCGGGGGTGAGGGAGTGGACACGAGGAGTTCGTGCCGTAAACAAAAAAGGCACTGTTTCCAAGAAGACCAGAAAGAAGCGTCCTCGGGCTGCGGACATTACGGCGGAATACCGAAAGCTGGGAAGGGGCTGCGGCATCCGGTCGTCGAACGAGGGTAACCGAACACCAAGTGTCTCCGCGGGCACACCCCGGCAGTACGCTCGAACTCCGCGTCAGAAGGGGCGCTCTTCGGAGTAAGCCGCGGCAACAGCAAAAAGCCTGGACCCCACAATTTCAACCTCACACATTGACGACCTCACTCAACCTCAAACTCACGCGTGAGGTTGAGGTCCAATTTCGTGACCTCACTCAAAAAATTTTGAGATGTCGCCGACCTCACCTCAACCTCACTCACTCCGTGAGGTTGAGTTCATTTTGAGGTTGCCCACCTCTGGTAAACACACAGACTGCTCCAAACACTTGACGTCCAGTCAACGAAAATTTAAGTGGCCGGGCACACACCACTGAAAGTACGCCAATATGGAGACCATTTGGCTTTCTGTACAAGGAAGTTTGAAGTTTCCCATTTTGTACCGACACCGCGACAAATATCCTTGCTTACAATGTCTCGAATGATGACTGCTAATAATCTCGGTATTGTTGCTGATCTATTGGCTTTATGTACGAGGAAGTTTGAAGTTTCCCATTTTCCACCGACACGTCGTGTCGAGAAGGTCGGCTTTCTCGACACCATGGTGTCGGTGTAAAATGGAGAACTTAAAACTTCCTCGTACATAAAGCTAACGGATCAGCAACAATACCTAGATTTAGACAGTCATCATCCATGAAATTGTAAGCTAGGATATTTGTACCACATGCGACATGCTTCAAAAAGATATGCAGCAATGATAATGACTACTTAAGCGAACTACATTCGTTGAAAGCAACACTAATTCATAGAAACTATCCTGATAACTCGCTTAATGTAGCTTTCGAGAAAGCAACCACCTTAAGCTTCAATGCTGTTCTTACGAAGCGACCAAATGCCAACACTGAACGCTAGTCTTCTTTTGTAATGAAAAACTCCAATGCCATTCCAAACATAAACAATATTCTGCAGAAATACCACTTCATGCTAACGTGTAATGGACACCTTAGGGAAATATTCCCGCAGGCACCAAGCTAATATACAAACGTAACACAAACCTCAGAGATATTCTAGTACATTCTGAACCCAACAACATCCTTAATCTCGACAAGGTGTGCAATGTTTTACAAAAATACACTATGGTTACAAGTACTTCAGACAATTTTACTTTTAAGATAAAATCATGCTTTAATCGCACATCGTCAAGCGTAGTCTACCTTTTAGAATCCTTATGTCAGAAACAGTACATCGGAGAGACAGGACATCCAATGAACACAAATCAATTGCTAAATGGCCATCGGGCAGACAGGAAAGAACCTCCCGAAAGCAGTTTCTCAGCATTTCAGTCAGAAAAACAACAGGTTCAAAGAAATTAAATTATTCATTCTCCAGTCAAGCTTTAAATATTCAAGAGAGAGAAAGTATAGGGAGGCATATCTTATCCACAAATTTGGAACATTGAAACTAGCAGGAATAAATATCTCGAAAGGAACATTAGAATCCCTTAATATATTCCCTCTGTGCCCATATCTAGGCGGGAAAATAATAACATATAGCATTACTGTACTGTCTGCGCACAGCACGTGTACACTCCGTACCCCACTCTGCGACAGCATAAGCTGCACGTGTTAACAAGTTTCTTTTTTTTTTTTTTTCACTTCTTACTTTGGACCCTGGTCTTCAGGGCGTGGTAGCACTGGTAGGCGTCATTCACTAGATCGGTTATTATTCTGTTTCCGTCCTCCCGTCCTTGTGGAAAATATCTGAGAACTGTTCCCCTCCAGCTTTATTCTTTATCAAGACCCTTGGGAACGCCTGTCCCCTTTCAATAAAGGCGTGTCAGCATCGAACCTGCTTTAGGTGCTGACTCCACATCCACCCCGAATCTTAGTTTTCCTACTTGCCCATTTTTATTTTATTTTTCAGGCCACCAGATCATCGGTTACAGGCTGCGAAATGCATACCGAAAGAACATTTTTTCACTCCTTGCCGCAGTTATTTCTCCATCCTCTCTCCCTAGCAAAAGCGCGTTTAAACTCCCGCCAGTAATGATAGCGCTGCCCAGGCGAAGACAAGTTCACTTGTAGAAACTTTGACTCGACTTGCGAACTGAGGCCCTCGAGAAAGCACAGCAGCTGTTTCACCTTTTCGATAGACTGAGGCAAAGATTTCGAGCAAACGTGTATGTACAATTACACAAAGTTTTTTTAATTTTTCATGGATATTCCTTCAAGAAACACCCCACTAACAGTTCTTGACTCTCATGAAGGAAGCTTTATGGTCGCAGAAATGAAGAAAGTTATCAGGAGGTTGCGGGAGGTAGCGCGTGGGCCCATAGGAACGTTGAGCGGCGAAGAGATAGCAGCGACTGACTGATGCCGCTGACGCCACTAGCGAGTCAAGTCAACGTGGCTCTGCGTTTCGGCTTGGGATGCACGCACCGTGATCCGTTGGTACCGAGCCGGCGCTTCGGCAACCGGAGAACACCGTCGCCGCCACGCAGGAAGAGAAGGGGTGCACGCAGCGAGGAATGGTGGCAGCAGAAGAGCGCGCACCAATCGATAACACTCGTAGTCGCTGCCACGGAGGAAGAGGGAGGGAGGAAGGGGGGGGGGGATTGCCTTGGCCCGGCTGCGGAGAGGGTTACGAGGGACAACGCCGACGGCGACGCGAAACGCGAGAACGGGTGCCAATTAGCTGCGCTCTAAAAAAATTCAGATCTCACACCGATTTATCAGCGCCGAAACCGCCGCATCCGCGGTGAGTCACCTGAGTTCGGACTTCTTGCTACCCTGACGAGGACGACGCAGCCTCGACCGACGGTCCTATCGGAAATGGCCACAGATAGGAGGTCCCTGGCGCCCATCCTCTACCACACTTTCCACGGCAACATGTACGAAGATGTGGAAGCCTGGCTGGACACCTTCGAGTAGGTCGCCCACGACAACGTCGGGAGCGACAACCGTCAGCTCCATAACGTGTATTTTTCACTCGAGGACTCCGCTATGACATGGTTCGACAACCACACGAACACCCTGTCCACCTGCGAAACATTCCGCCGAAATGTCCTCGCTACATTCTCCAACGCAGACCGCCGGGAGAAAGCTAAAGCTGCACTTCACACGCGTAACCAGCGGGATAACGAAAGCGCCCGCAAGTATGTGGAGGACATGACAAGCCTCTTCAAGCGTGCCGACCCCTCCATGGTGGAGAAAGAGCTTAATCACCTCATGCGCCGGGTCAAGCAAGAGCTTTTCGCCGATCTTGGGCGCAGTCTACCGCATACTGTTGTCGAATTCCTCACTGAGGCGACCACCATGGAGATGACAATCTTACACAGAGCCCGGCAATACAGTCTGGATGTAAGCACGCTTGGGCCCACTATTTCTTCGATGCCGCTAAGTACCGATGTGGCCGTTTTACATGACCTAATCAGGTCGATCGTCAGGGAGAAATTACAAGCCCTCTAGCTGCCTTCCAGCGCATCTTCTGTTACGTCGCTGTCTGAAGTCGTCTGGGACGAGATGCGCCTGGCAGCTCAGCAGCAACACCTCTCTGAGGTCACTAGTCAGCCTGAAGTCAGACCTACCTATGTATCTGTCCTCTGCTAGGCACCAGCACAAGGCTACGACGTGAATACCGCGACTCAAGCAGTGCAGCAGTCTAGTCTTGCCCGTGTGCCTGCTCGGCCAGTCTATCAGCGACTACAAAAATGTGAAGTGTGACGTGCACCGGATCGTCGGTCTCTCTGCTACCACTGTGGTGAGGCGGGTCATCTTTACAGGACCTGCCCGTACTGCCGAGTGGGTCTGCGTGGTTTCGCGCCTACGACCATTGCCCACGGAACGGCGAACGACCTCTCGAAAGAGAACCTCATCTTTCAGCCCTTCAGAGGCCTGGAACATGCGGCCGCTATAATCTAGATGGTCGTCTCCTCGGAGTTATCGTTCCCCAAGCCATCGCCGAGACTCTAGCTATCCTGAGCGGCGTTCTCCCAGTCCACTACGGGAAAACTAATTCCAGCGGTTTCCGGAGGCAAGGCCGCTGCTCTCGGGAAAACTGAAGATTCTCTCCCGTCGATACGCTGATTTCTCACAAGGCCAGGGTAGCGACAGCATCCGACGCGCTACCTCTGATTTTTGTGCGACACTTGACGTAACTGACGCGATCGCTTTACTTGATACTGGTGCAGACTATTCAGTGATGAGCCACGCATTCGCCCAGGAGTCGAGCAAAGTTTTGACGCCATGGTTGGGCCCTAGCATTCGCACGGCTTGAGGCCACCTCATTAGCCTGGCTAGAAGGTGCACAGCCGGAATCGGTATTGGCGGTTTTGTCTACGTTGGTGAATTCGTCGTCTTGTGCAAATGTTCGAGGAATTTGATCCTAGGCCTTGACTTTCTGCAGGCGAACGGTGCTGTCATCGACCTACGCGAAGCGCGAGTCACATTTTCGACGAAGCAAGCTGTCTCGCACAGTGACACAAGATCCAGGAGTGAACGTTTTGCGTATTGTCGAAGACGACGTAATGCTGCCACCACGGTCCAGTGTGCTGGTCTTAGTGAGAAACGACTCGTTTCACGACTACGAAGGTATTGCAGACAGTCACCGTTCGCTGTTGCTCGAGAAGGGAGTGGCTATCGCATGCGGTCTTGTAGAACGGAATGATGGCTGTGCGACTGTTTTGCTGACAAATTTTACGAATGAAATTCAGCACCTCGCCAAGGGAACGGCTGTCGCCTTCCTCCACGACAGGGATGGGTTGCCGAATCTGCGCCCCGTGGAAATGAATCTTCGCGACGATTCCACACCATGTAACACCCTTCAGAATGTTAAAATCAACCGGGCTTGTCATCTCATCAGGTGAGCCTTCTGTCGTCCCTGCTAGTTGATTTTAAAGATTGCTTCGCGACGAGCTCCAAGGTTGGACGTGCGCCTGTAGCCAAGCATCGCATCGTCACCGATTCGGCCACGCCACCTTCTGTCCTAGCAACTCGCTGTTGTCGTTCGCCTCCACCAACTACCGATTTATCGTCTTTTGCTTCTTCTTCTTCTTTATCTTCTTTTACTTCTTCTTCTTTATCTTCTTTTACTTCTTCTTTCCTCCTCCAACTCCTGGCCCAGCTCTTGGTCTGTACCACGCGACAGTTGCTGTTAAACGGTCACGCGGTACGGTGCCACGGTGCCACGCTGACGGCTTGAAAGCCTAGCGCAGTGTAGCTTTCACTACAAAACTCGGCACTCACCTTCAGTGAAACAACGCAATTCACTCGTGCGATCAAGGAAGATTATTTGAACGCCCAGGCGAAATAATACTACTCTAGGTTATTGCGAAAGCAATACTACTCTAGGTTTCGAGCCTTCAGCGTAGCGCGGCGGTAGCCACATACGTCTTACTCACGTGACGCTGTGACGTCACACCCAACGTGACACAAGGGTGAGAGCTGGGCTACCAACTCAAGCGGTCGGCGTAGCGCGGCGGTAGCCACGTCTTCCCCACGTGACGATGTGACGTCACACTCCACGTGACACAAAAGCGAGAGATGGGCTCCCAACTCAAGCGGTCGGCGTGGCGCGGTCGTAGCCGCGGCTCAGTTGGCAGCAGCTGCCAACTCGGGTCTCTCATTTCACATGAGACGTTTATGTCGGAATCAGCCTGCTAGGACCCTGGCATTCACGTTACCCCTATAGGCCACTAAGGCACGTTCAAACGGCTTGGTTAAAGCGGGGCTCTATATGTGGGCTGAGGAAGAAAAAGAGAAGAAGAAAAACGCTCGGTCACCCGCCGCTAATGTTTTCGTTCAATATTTGGTTCAGCAACGTTGAACTCTTGTAATTTTTTTAGCGAGAGCTACATTACGCTAGGTTTTAGAGCCGCCAGCGTGGCTGCGCCGTGGCATTTAATCAGCTAGGGGTCACGTCGAGCGAAGCAGCTGCGGCTGCCGACTCCGCGGCCAAGATTGCGCTGGTGGAACCGAGCGAGCGGTAGCTGTGCGCATGCGCCAGCGCGCGATTGCCGAGAGGAGCGAAAGAGAATGAGAGAAGGAGGGTGATAGAAGCGGCGCTACAAAAGCAGCTCAATGAGATGAGCTTTCCTCTCTCGGGGTCAAAGATTGGTATAACAGGTGGCGCAGGAGTGTATTCATGTTGGTAAGTGCCTGAATGCACACAGGAATGCCGCGTAGACAGCGAGGACAATGCGTAGTAACGCGGCATAAAGGCCCCATTCACCGAAAATTTGGCGTCGGGGCTGGTGTTGGAGTTCTGAGCGAAACATAAAGAACGTAACGCTGGCAAGTGGTAGCTGCCAATCGACATAATCTAGCACCTACTAGACAAAGAGTTGCCCGACGAAACGTTTGGCAGGAGCTGCCAACTCGGGTCTCTTACCTATGGGAGGATGATATCAGAACCAGCCTGCCAGGGCCGTTGCACTCACGTTACCCTTAGGTCACGCAGACACGTTTAAACGACTTGGCCGAAGTGGTGCTTTATATTTGTGGGTTGGTAGTCTACGCTATCGCGTCATACCCTTAAAGTAAGTGTCCCCCATAATTTTTTGACACTCGCGCACTTTACTGCGCCGCCGCCCAGAGTATGTGAGTACCGTGGATGAATTCCGAAAGGGTGGAAAAAGGGCGACCAGATCTGCAGACTCCTTGGGTGTCACCCAGACGCTTCTGTACAACAAAGGAATTCGCAGATCAAGCAGCAGACATTTTCGGTCTTTCGAAATCACGCGCAGCCTCCCGCCCTGCCACCGATAAAGGCAGCGGCAGTCAATACGGGTATAGCATCCTTTTACCATAATGAAAACATTGACTGCTATTGAGCAAGTGAGCAAAATAACAACATCGGGGCATGAGAGCGTTTCTTGCATAACTTATAGAACGTAGAAGCAAGAACTGTAGATGCTCAATAGTTAGGGCAGCTGTATTATAGTAAGCCAGGGACCGGGTTCGATCCGGACCGCGGGGACTGCGTTTCCATGGAGGCGAAATACAAGGCGCCTGTCTGCAGTGCGGTGTAAGTGCGCGTTAAGGAATGCCAGGTGGTTGAAATTATTCGCAGTCATCCGCTACGGCGTCCCTGAGTCATTTTTGGACTTTGACCCCATAAACATTAAACCATAAACATTTAGGGAGTAATGAACGAGGCGTGAAAAATAGGGGAAATATTACTGATCTAGGAATGCTCGGTTGTGGCTCCGATAAGAAAACCTGGAAAACCTCTCACTACTACGCAGTAATTACGTCCAAGTCATTAACACCACAATTTGCTAAATTTACGAAAAGATGGTTTCAATGCACTTACTGTGGTGGCTCAAAAGATTCAGTTTCCAGCAGCTTGTGTTCCAGTCAAAACTTAGCGCGGAGACAGGGTTGGCTACTCTGACTGAAGGTGTGTACGTAGCATCATGTGATGCATGTGACACTCTGCATGTGTCGCCTCATAGCCACGTTGCACGAACAGTGGCGATTACGGATGTCACTACCGAAGGTACCCGCGACTACGGAAGATATGGGTGTTCCTCTATATATTAGGAAAGTTTTACGTAACCCGCTCAAATACCGGTTATCTTCTATTCACCTTAATGAACAACAGATAGGAAACTGCACTTAAAATAGCGGAGAGGCACGAAGCTCAGTTATTGCCCCAACTTGCTATTTTCCATCGCCTTCATGCTATTTGCGTTGACATTAAGGGAAATACCGCATGTACGGTTCATGATTACGCAGATGGTGTCACAATATGGTCCACTCATTAACATTTGGAGACACTGAACCTTAATTTACAAGAGACCCTAATTAAGTGCAGCGTAAGACTCCGTCTGCGGAACAGGGCTAAACTGTTGCCACAGTAGTCCAACTACGTTCACGACATAACAAAGAGTAAAGGAAGTTATTGCCAACTAAAGTAATCATGTTCAAAACTGGAAGCTGGATGTTACAAAGTCTGGACTAGTAGAAAGCCTGAAAAAGGAATACAATGACTTCGTGGTGGGACAAAGAAATCAGCAGCGACTACGTTACACTTTATCAAATGTACGTCAACGACAGAATGACATGACCTTGAGCTTTACACGCAAGAGCTGGAGCTTCCGCTCCAATAAGAAGGTACACATTACAAGATACCCAAAGCCTTGAGCAAACAAGAGCACATGCTGTTACATACAAGCCCCGACCAAGAATTCTACCCCAACTGCATAGCTTCTTGACACGCTTTTTGAGGAGAAGTACACGCGCCCTGATTCCACCGTTCACTTATCTCCTCGCTTAAAATCGACTTTGATAGAGATGTCCTCCAAAGGAACTGAGACTGGGGCGGCCTTTGTACTTTCGGTGAGGTGGCATCGAGACTCTCATGAAAAAAAAAAGAAGAAGAAAAAAAAAAAGAAAGCACAACTCAAGACACGCACTAAGTGTTCCACTTCCGCCGCTGACGTTTATGTTCGACTACTGTGAGGTTAACGGCCACGAGGTGGGAGGAAAACGTCAACCTGTTACTGATGGTCAGCGCTAAGAGTTGGCGCCTATCTGCTCAGATTTCTAGATAAATATCGCCTCTATAGTCCACGATCCTTTCCAATGTATTGAAGGCCCAAATTTACACCACATGCGAAATCATCTAAATAAAAAAATGCATTATTAGCGCTCTTAAAAAAAGCTGCCAGTCAAGCAGTGCCAGTTCTCGAATTATAGATGTAAAGTCCTAAAACAATGGCACTATGCACTTTCAGAAGTGTCGCTCCATAGAGATGATCTCCGAAAGGCGATATGCGGTAGGACGTCCAGCGCCAAGCCGTAGCCCTCCTCTATTCATTGGTTCTGGTAAGCAAGAAAGGCTATATCATTCTCGAAATCTTCGGGTCTTCGAGATCTTCGGGTCCTCGAGAAATTGTCTGTCTAGCAACGGTGCGCGGCACACTAAATTTGTGCACGTTTTGTATGGGCGTGATACATGATACGGAGCATAATCTCAGTCATCGTGTGGCTGAAATCCTGCCAAGGCCGTCGATCGAAGCTGCCCAGAGAGAAAGATAAGATAACGAAGAGATAACAGAATGCTTCCGCGCATCGCAAGGAAACGGCTGGCAACGAGAGATGATAAAAATAAGTCATAAGAACACATTTTAGCATTCCCTCATCGGAGCAGCCAGAAAAGAATTTGGTGAGAACGGTAAAAGAACGGAGAACGCTTTGGTATACCCCACACCGAAACAGGCGGCAGGTAAGCGTAGTAATAAAACGAAAAGATGTGCAAGAACGAAGCAAGACACATAAAATTCATTGCACTAATTGCGTGCGAACTCGAGCTGAGAAATTACAATGACTTACTTAAGTAAGTTTAATTATGACGGCACAGCTTAGCAGCATGGAGGGGCTGGTTGCGTTATGAAAACTTTGTCACACGGACGCCTATTATTTAACTAGGCCTTTGTCTAGTTTAGCTGGTATTTCCGAGCTCCTTGAATACGTATTTAAATCAATCACAACATTCTCACTGAGTTGTGCGTTTTCCTTCATTGTGGTCGTTTAGTGAATGGAAAGCTAACCGGAAAACTTACTCTAGAATGAAAACTTTATTCAGCTAGCCCAATGATCTGGCTCTCACAAGTGCGTCCCTTGCACAATAGTATAATGCTGTTTTTGACACTTGTGGTTTTTGTATATGAGCATTAGGGTGAGGTGGAGAGGCGTTATGAAGATTCTACTGAGTTATTTGCCGTGTTAAAGGAATGTGAGCGGAAAATTTGTTTCCAATTTTTCCTTACCTTCTCGATGTTCCTAGACCTGTCTTTATAGTCTCTATCCCCCTCCCCCAACCCTCCTCATTCATTTTTTTTCCTTTGAGCATTCTCGTAAAGCGGGCCAACTCTGAGAACAGCCTGTACAGACAACAGAACCAAAGTACTCGCGTTACAAGTGGGAGTCAGTAAAGGGAGGAAAAAGGCGAAAGGGCTTCTTCAAAGGCCACGCACGAAGTGCGATGCACGAGTTTAGGTGTTCGCGTGGGAAGATGAAGATCAAGCGCGTTCCATCTTGGTGAATGTAGGTAGCGTGATAGAGGGGGAAGTGGGTCGGAGGGGTGTATAGATTGAGGGGGGTTAGCGGAGCGCAGCGGCATGGCAGCAACCTGACATATTGCCCTGGTCGATGGGTGGCGGCTTCCGGTGCGCGAAATGCCAGGGTTCGCGCGCGGCGGCAGAAGAGGAGTCCGCGAAGAAAGCGGAGGGGGCGCTGGCCGCGTCCAGCATCGATCCGGCCGGGGGCGTTCGTCGCCGTCGTAGCCTCAACCTCGGTGCCGGTGGCGGGGCACCGGTGCGCGGAAGGCCGCCCCCCGCCCTGCGGAAAGGCCTCGACACGGATCCCCCGAGCAGCAGCCGGGCGCCGGCCCTAGCATGCGGCCGACCCTGAGCGAATCGCTGCATCCAACAGCCGCGTTTCTGAGTGCTGCACCGCTACTACGACCAAGAACGCGCCATTGCACCAGCTGCCATCACCTCCAGCGGGGATGGAAGAGGAGGAGTGCGGCGCCTCATCCTCCGCCGCTGCAACCACCAGCTACATGCGCGGCGCGTCGTCATGCGACACGAGGATGCGGCGAGCCTCGTCTCGCTGCAGCGGCTCCGAGGACGACGAGGATGCGTGGTTGCGTGAGGAGGACGACGACGACAACGAGGCGACGCAACTCCCGGGCCGGTCGTCGTGTGACGTGTCGCGTGACGCGGTCCATCCTGCTCCAGCGCTTCCCGATCGACCGGCAGCAGTCGTGACGGGCGAGCGACGTCAGCGGCGCATGCGTTGCTGCGAGCCGGTGGCGGTGGCCGATCGCGGCGGCTCCCCGTCGGGTCACGAGGCCGGGGCCGCCGCCGCGGCTGGTCGCAGGGCCATGCCGAGCGGCATCATGAAGCCGCTTGTAGTGCTTGCTTTCCCGGGCATGTACCTCGTCTACAAGATCAGCGAGTTCAAGCGCCAGCAGCAGGAGCACAACCGGCGAAAGGTCACCGAACGAGAATTGGCCCACCTCAACCACAAGATCGTGAGTACCCCTCGATGCTTGTGTCACTAGCGCGAGCACGCGCCGCTGAGTCGGCGGCGGCGGCCGTCAGTGGCGCCCGTTGCGGCTGTATCTTTTTCTTGGGCGACTGTCCACTGGGCACGTCGTGTGGCCGACAAGATTCTCCCGTGGATCAGGGAGTCGTCGTCCTTTTAGAAAACTTGTCGATGATACCCTTCCTGAGAGATCTGACGGTTAATTATTACGAGTACAGCCGAGCATTCGAAAAAAAAAAAACGCCGCCGAGACTGCTGTCTAATAATTTTCATGACTACCTTCAGTTCTTATTGTGTCTAGGATATTAATTTTTCTTTTTCATAACTGTATATGACGGGAAATTAGTGGGGCACATACTCGCGCTTATTTGAGAAACGTGACAGGGTCAGTTACGGTGATAGGTAAACAAGGCCAGACTAAATTATCCAATGTCATATGTGAACTACAGCACCAGACCCGATGGGAGGTTCTTGGTGATTGATCAATCAAGGTGGTGATTTTTTTTTTCCAGCCCAAACAAACGAATGGCGGCGGCGGCGTTATACGTCAGCAGTAGCTGAGGGTTGCCATCAAGCCTGCTCGGAGCAAAACAAAGGCGCTGCGGATTCGAGAACTCCGGCCGCAACTTCTGTGTGGCGTCGGCGCGAAGTACAGTCTTTGTCAAAAGTTTAGAGTCCAGGGTGTTCGGTTCTGAGCCACACCATGTGGCTCTTAATCCATTCCCTGAGTTCCGAGTTTCCTGAAGGTATTGAGAGTTTTGTCGTACCCTCTCCAACAGGAAGGACTTCCATTAATGCTAAAGGAGTGCTACTACAAGCCTCATAGAAGCAGGCCTCGTGGGCTCAAAACTTTGGCAAAGACTGTACGTTCAGTAATCGCACGAATGACGTTAAAGAACTAAAAGGTGAGATTAGACAGGGACAGGACAATGCAACGCAGGATAATGACTACCATGCCTTTTTTGTGAGTTCTTGTCCAGTTTATTAAATGTTTTTTATTTATTAACTTTCGCGATGAACCATCTAGTTTTCATCGATATTCAATTTACAGCTGGTTTGTTGACGGCTCTTCGGCCATCTCAGAGGCTAGCGTGATCGAAAACCGTGAGGATATTTGACACAAATTATGTTTGTAGCCGCCATCTTACGGTACGGCCACAACCACAACGCTCGAAGGCGTTTACCTGCGTGATGCTCCTGAAGAAGGGGCCATTCAAACGGAGCTCCTAGGGCTGCATTGGTGGCCTTTACCTCGCGTCGTAAGCGGAGGAAGAGGGCCAGGCCTCGATGCTCGGGGCAACCGGATGAGCCGCGTCCTTGGCCCATTCATCGCGCGAGATCCCCGCTTCCTCACTTGCCGCGTTTTTCATCCACTCGCCTTTGTGCCCAAGCACGTGAGATGAAAAAGCGTCCGAAGAGAGCGGTTTTCAGCCGGCGTCGTGATAGCGGGCTGCTCTTATGAACAGCTCGCGGTGTTGGAAGGTCGCGCATAAAGCCACTACACGGGATTCATTCGCCGTGATTGCACATTCGAGCTAGTGCGCTCCGACGCCTTCATTCCATTCGCCTTCCCCAAAACACCTCGGAGCCCTTTCATCCGTTCCATTTACGGCCAGCCTAACGTCGCATTCATTTTTTTCCCCCTAAGGTTGTAGGGTTATGAAAGACCTGCTAGACCTGTAGGCGTAAGGATTTTGGGCCAGAGAACGATGCTAGACAGAGCAGTGCAGTAAGCTGACATAAGTCATTCCAGCTTGAGATTAATCGCTGTTGCGTATTCCTCAGGACAAACTCTATTCTATTCTAGTTTATTTAATTCTTTCTAGAAGGGGGAAGGAAGGGGGGGGGGTGATCAGGTGGCCAGCGACTGCTCCGGCAGACTATCTGCGGTATGAATGAATTTTGAGAAAAACCGAATCGAATCCTTGTTCTTCGCGAAACTCGGCGCGGCGGAGCGATCACGGCAAAAGGCTTCACTTATTGACGCGGGTCGGCTTTGTTTACTTCGCTCGGACGACTTCCATCAGTGGGGCGGCGCCATGAACATATAGAACCGTTCCGCTCCCTCACTTCACCTCCGCTCCTCTCCTCATGGCTGGCACCGCTTTCTTTCCCCGCACCGCGTTTCGAAAGGGCGCCGATGACGTTCGTAGCAGACGCAGGAATAGAGAGCGACGTCCCAGATGTCACTGATGCCCGTCGTCAAGCAACAGTGGGTACTATGCATGTGGATAGTCTCATTCGCATGGCATTGACGTGTGCTAAATATGGAAAGGCGGCGGCGGCGAAAGGAAAACCAACTGGACAAACAACACCGCGGCGGCCGGGGCTGGGACGCCCCCGCTAGGCTTCTGGGCCGCCACTGCTCGTTGCCTCTATCACGGCGGCGTGGAAGGAGCCCGCGAGTGAAAGGGCGCCCCTGATCTTGTGGGATCGCCCCCTTTCCTTCCCTTTCCTTCCCTAACCTTCTCTCCGTCTCCGTATGCACATCACCAGTCCGTTTCCTCCTCGATGTGGCCGCTCATTTTCATTTTCCTCGCTCGTGACGCGGCTTTTGAAGTCGAGGGCGCTTGTACGATAGATGTGTCAGAGATACTGCTACGTCTGAAAGTGGACATAACTTGAGGTGACTTGAGTTGGTGAGAGAAGGTTTGAGGCGAGTAGTCGATTTACATGTCGTTAACCACATCTATCGGAGGCCGCATTGCCGTCCCGTTACGTCCCGTTGTATGAAGGATGCGGTGTTTGAATGAGTGATTATATACTCATGAAGCGACTCCTGTTCAGGCGCTATTAACTCATGATATGGACATGGTATAAGTTGTGTGCTTTGTCACATGTGCCGTTCACCTGTTTCGCTTTTTATTCACCTCGATTGCTGATCCCAATTTTCACTTTTGAGCAATCTCGTGCAAAATTAATATTTACTGTAAAGGATGCTCACTTTTCATTGGCCGGTGTCGCCATTAGCGCAAGGTTTTGTATCCATTCTCGATCTTTATACTCCGTGCCTTGGAGGTGGATGCCAGGGATATTCTTCCGGATTTGGCAGTGTTCAACGCTACACGACATACAGCTCGGCCCACATCTATAATTTCGTGAATTTTATGGTCGTTTGGCACTGTAAGACAATCAACACCTATTAAAGGCTCTTCTAGCGTTCGCTTAAATGACGAAAAAAACGGTATACATCGTCGGATTTAACTAAATCTGGATTTAACCAGATTTAACTAAATAATGCAGCTATCTTCTTCTCGGATATTCACTGTGCCTACCGTCCAGCTTGTTAGTACCGCTGTTGCTGGTCACTGCCGTTAAAAAATTAGAATGTTTCAATGAAAGATTCGTGCTACAATGACAGTTGCAAGCTTCGTTGTCTCAAGCGTCGAAAGAAAGGCGACAGCGGAGAAGCGGTAGGGGTGAGGCGAACTTTCGAAGAGCAGTGGAATGGGAACATGGCGGTTTTGGGTTCCACCGCAAACTTTGAGTGGCAAGAGTCTCATCAAAAAAGAAAAGAAAAAATTAAATAAATAAAACTGAAATTTTAAGGCCTAGACAGGCCTTCAGGAGCGGCCGATGGCGGAACGATTCCGCACGCATGAAGAAACCTGCTGTCTTTTTGTTTTGTGTCTCCGCCGAAGCGTGCTTTGCCGCATGCACACTGTGCTTGCAAAGAGGGCATCTTTACAGGCACAAGCGGTGTGGCATTTTAATTTTGCATGCAGTGGGTTAAAGGGAAAGTTGCACGCTTCGCCTCTTTGCTTCAGAGACTTTTAGTGCAGCCCATTCTTGCTGCGACAATACAAAAAAAAAAAAAAAACACAAATACTTGCACGTTCGCCATCCGTGCCCCCGGTTGGCTGTGGCTGTTTAGGTTGGGGAGGGATTCATTCTTGCATTTCTTCGTTTACCTCGTGTCGAGTGCTGAAAAGTGGAACATTCCGGAGAGTATTTAAGGACATTGTTAATAGCGACTGCAATTAGTCGCGGTTGGGACAAGCACGCTTTGCATTCTAAAAAAAAAAAAAAAGCAATTGACCGCGCTCGAAAAGCGTGGAGACGGTGTGGAGGTATGCGATGAAAAGCACAACAGTAACAGAGCGAACTTCTAACTAATAGCAAGAGAGTCACGACATCGAACGAACAGCCGTGGTCTTTTCGAAAGGCAGGAGCGAAAAGAGAGCCAGAATGCAGCTCGCACGATAAGCGCAGACAAAGGAATAAAACAAGAAGAAAAAGTGAAATCGTGGCGCAGCTTTTCGTGCACGCAAAACGAGAACGCTTGTATGGAGTTCATTCTCAATGGGAGCACAATGTCGTGCACGAAATGGTTAGGTAGTTGTTTTTTGTCTGCGCCTTCGAGCGTCGACTGGAGACAAAGGGAGTCCGTTTCCTTTTCCTTTTTTTATTTTTGCTCGTGATATATGGCATGCAGCTTTAATTCGACTATCGCTTGTTTCAAACCATTTTCAAGACTGAAGTAGAATAATTTTTTGCTGAAAGACGCTTCCTAGGAATGTTGTTTTCTTTTTATTTTCATTGCTTTGGGAGGAGGAGTATAAGGACATATTTTGTTTTAATACCGTGATGCGTTGGTCACTTGATACAGGTAGTAATTTTTTTTTTTTTTTCAGTCGTAACGATCCCCCTTCGTAACAGCGAAACATGACTATTTCTTATCACGACGATGAGAGAACTAGTATTTGCTAAAGTATTTGGAAATTTAAAATGCGTTCACAGTCTCTATATGACAGTTGAAGAGCATTTACTGTCACTGACAGAGCGTGACCGACTCGAGCTACCAGCCAGCATAAAAAAAAAAGAAAAGAAAAAAAAGCTGATTGTTCTTACGCCCGCTCTAGACCTATTGCTTCACATTATGGACACTCGCTAATTCTATCTTTATGCACTTATATGTCAACAGTAACAACTTCTCACTGGTATTACTAAAGTCAGGGCACTCAGCAGGCTTAAATGAATTGCTTATTATGTCACTTTCCACGGGCAAGTGCGTTGCTGTACACTGTCATCCAATCAACAATATTCGATACAAGACCAAGCATTTACAGGCAGGAAATTGGAGAAAATGGAGAATACACAATTACTGAGTTCTGATGAGAATAAGTAAATTAAAATTGTTTCCTGTTACTTTAAATCTGCTGAAAATGTAGTGCACGATCGCCACAAATGTTGCACATTACGCGAAGGTACCGTGGAAGTGCATCTGTAGAAAGCATAAACTCTATCTTAGCAGGAAAGGGCAACTTGGGCAGCCGCTTCAGTGACTCGCCGCAGCTCGTTTACGAAAAACTTATACTGACGGTCGGACGTAAAGAGCGGTTTTAAAATGCCACAATTTTGCGTGAAGCGGTCGTTATACGCGAATGTTCCGTGAGCCGCATTCCAGGCAGCCAGATCATTGCTGCAGAGAAATAACAGTGATCTGCTGCATCGAAGAGGCAAACATAAGGATAGGAGAGAAAATGAGGAGAGGGAGAGAAAGGGGGGCGTGGCAACATGGCGTGACGGAGCCGTGGCGTGTCGGTGGCTCATCGGCTGGGGGTCTCCTCGCGTCCGGCGTCGACGCTGTCAGCTCCGTCGCCGGAGGTCACGACAGGGCGCACACGAAACACGGAGGGAAGACTGGCACACACGCCGCAGCTCGCCTCTCGGGAAGTGATTCCTTTGCCGGGGCATCGTTCTCGCCAGCCGAGGTCTAACCTAGAACCGACGTCGTCACGACGGTTTTGTCGCAGCTTATCCTTCGAGGTGCAGACGACGCATGGCCATCTCTTCGCCTGTCCTTCTCATTTTGCAACCCTTCCGTCTTATATTTCTATCCCAAATATATTTTTCTTTTCACTGACTCAGCAAGGCCGTCGCAGCGCTGCTTGGCTGCAACAGCATATGGAAAGGGAGTTCGGCGACCCATTTCTGCCAATGAGCCAACAATTCGTTTCGTTTAGTTTTGTTACCTTAGAGACACCCCTCGGGGTAGTGTGTAAGGAGTGAGATTAGATGAAGGCAGAAATTACAAGTTTTGTGTATGAGCTGTCTCAGTCGTCGAAAACTTCGATGGACAGGTGACAGCAGCGATGAAGTGAGCAAGGTGGTTCCAGTCGTGGCATCGTAGGCCAGATTTATTTAGTATTACATTGCGGTGCTTATGAAATCAACAGTGTGTGTGTGTGTGTGTGTGTGTGTGTGTGTGTGTGTGTGT
>JAJIZL010015622.1:853672-874103 GCA_023969395.1 Amblyomma maculatum
GTGAGTGAGTGAGTGAGTGAGTGAGTGAGTGAGTGAGTGAGTGAGTGGAGCTTTACTAAGTACATGGGGATCTTTTATCTTCTTCGCTTCTTCAGCCGAGGCTGACCAGCGGATGGCGCCCCCAGTCCAGGGCACCACTGGCTTTCGCCAGCTTGCGAGCTCTTGTGATCAGGTAGAGCTGAGTCTCCTGGTCAGAACTGGCCAGCAAAGCCTCCCACTGCCTTTCATTTGGATTTGGAAGTGTTTGTATTTGATGTGCCCTGCATTCCCACGTTATGTGGTACAGGGTAAGGGTCCTCCCGCGCTATGGGCATTCGTCTCTGGATGGTGTGGGATGCATCACGTGTAATATGTGTAAATCAATGAAGGTGCCCGTCTGTAGCAGCCTCAGATCTATGGCCTCCTCGTTGCTGAGCTTTTTATGCGGCTCCGGGTATACTTTTCGCAAGTCTCTGTTGTGCTGTAGTATTATGGTGTAGTCGGGGTCAAGCGGAATCAGGTCATCTTCCGCGAGACTGTTGGGTGCACGGTAGGTTGTATGTCCTGAATTAAGCCTGAATGAAGCTCTTAACCCAGTGCTACTGGGGTTAAACTTCATTAAATAATAACTCCGTGAAGGAGCGCCGGCTAATCTCTCAGAGACAGAGTAAAATGCCAGAGTAGCCTCAGTTAACTTCCCTACGAACTGATCATTCTTTGCGAGGTCTAAATTATTTCTGCGATTCGCTGGAGTGCAACGGACACGACATACGCCGCCAAGCAGCAACTAGTTCTCCACATGTGAACGCTTTTGCAGTAGCTTGTCCGTAGCGCGGTTCCGCGTCGCCAGCTCTGGACATATATTATGCTGAGGCATGCAAAAGGAAAGAAAAATAAGGAGCCTCTGCCCGTGCCACAAAGTATAACGGTCCTGCCAGCTGTGGACAGAATGAGTCGTCGTTACGAGCTTTGAGTACTTGCGTCTGCCGCCGTGGTCGCTGCCCCAGACCCGCGGTCCCCATTACTGCCGACACGCATGGCTCACGCCCGGGACACTGTTGCGTGGCGGTTCTACTAGAGATAGAACATGATCACGTGTCAGCTCTAGTAGGCTAAACTTTGACCCTAATGCACGCTGGACTGAACGTTCAATGACTGCCTCTTAGCGGAAAAACTAAAACGCAATTGCAGCGTACGCGGGAGAATTGAATGTGGCGGGGCACGCAGTGTACGTGGTGTTACATTTATTCACAGTATCGACACTCTAATTCCAGGAGATAGCAGATGCGCAAAAGACAATTTTTCTTTATACTCGCTATGAACATGTCGTCCGGCTACATGTTTAGTATCTTGGGTATTATTTTTCGCTTCTTTTCTCAAACACACGCCGTAGTCATTTACGTGGCCATGCGAAAACAATCAGAGTGCATTTTCTGGCTATTATTTTGAAATTTTTTCCTGTACCTTTTGTTTCTCGAATGGAAATTATGTCGTTATTTCGGTGTCCGGTGCACATCAGACGTGCTGAACGAAAATGGATCATGAAATCTTTTTCTAGGCATCTGTGAAGGCGTCACCTGCAACCTTGAAATTTTATGTCTCCATGCACCTGTGAGTAACCTTTGTTTTTGAGGTATATGTGTTCTTTCTTTATATTTGGACAAAATTCAAGTCGGTTATTCGGTCTACGGTCTATTTATATCACCGTGCATGCTGAAATGGGGAAAAAAGGAATTCAGACCACAGGTGCATAAGTGAGGGGACATGGCCATTGAAGCAAGCCGTGTGACTTGGAAGAAGGCGAACGAACGACTTCGTTTCGCCAGCACGAAGTTCTCGATCCTGGAACCACATTACAAAGTTTAGTTAGTGCGTACTCGCTGATTGCAAGCTGATATTATTTAGTTCCCCGTGTGTAGTTGTTTCCGATCGAAACATGCAGGTGTCAGAGGATTTCGTGCAAACATTAAATAACACCCGCCCTCTCGGGTGTAATTACCAGCTTTCCGGTTGTGAATGACGCCCTGGTGGTCGGAAACTAATTAAGAAGTAATACGGAGTTCTGTACTGTGTCCACAAAGGATATTAGTAGTAATTCTCACGTCTGCTTAGATGGGCTCTGAAAGTGTAACGATATTCTGGCAGCTAACCGAATGGTCCATCAATGCAGCTCTGAAGCGCCGTTCACAGTGTCAATGGTCGCTGAAGATAGAGCACCATCAAAGGACTCTTTCGAGCGAGGCAGACTATGTGATGTATGGCATTTTATTCTCATGATGGATTATTGTAGCTGCCGCTTCTAAAGATGATTTTTTGTCATACACATTAGTCATGAATGTTCCAGCTATTTCATGATAAAACATTTGACCTGATCCCGGCTGGTCGGGCCCTTGGGGTCTGTCTATGAGACGTTGCAAACAAAAATAGACAAGGAATATAACAAGTCTTAGCGTAGAGCCAGAAACGTAAGTCGAAATACTATATTCAGACCAAAGAGAAAAATAACGAACGTGGTCAGATGCGAAGTATCTGCACAAGAATGCTAAATTGGGCGAGTTGGTGCATTCGCATTTTAGGAAAAGTAGCGCAAAGAAGACAAGGACAAAAAAGAAGGAAACACACACGAGCGCTTACTCACAACTGATTTTTTTATTAGAAAAGCTAACAGAATATATAGGGTACAAAAAAATTATCAAATACATGTAATAAAGGGGTGAAATTGACAAAAAATTGACAAAAATGTGGAAAAAAGGCAAGTCTGCAAAGATACACAAAAAAAGCATGTGAAAAAACTACTTGACCACTGATTCAAGGTATGTAATCTCTACTTTTGTTAAGTTAATGGAAGCTTCGCTAACACACTTATCCCCTCCTTTCATGATATGATATGCCTCTATAATTTCTCGTGTGCGTTGATTGCGCGATGTGCCAAGAACGTTAGTTTTATCGAAAATGGGGCAGCATTTACATTTCGTGCAATGTTTAGGCAAATTGTCTTGTGATGTAGGGATTAAAGAATTTCTGTGTTCGAAGAGCCGGATATTCAAACAACGGCCAGTCTGCCCTATGTAGTATTTTTCACAAGAAAGAGGAATTTTGTAAATTACCTGCGTTCTGCACTGTACAAACCTAGATTTATGGTTAACATAGCAGCGATGCTCACTTTCTAACGCGTCTGCCTTTCTTCTTACCAAGGCACACACACCTGACAATTTCGTGGGGGCTGACATCACTGTGCCTACATCATAGCGATTGGCGACATTCCGCAAGCCATGTGAAAAACGGTGCACGTACGGCAGAACCACTGGTTTCATTTTATTGCTGCAACACTTAGACTTTTTCGTGTCCTTTCCCTTCACCCAAAGCAGGAGTTTAACACATCTGCTACTGATTAAAGGAAGCGGATGACCAGAAATACTCAATCTATTAACTTGATCGAGAAAACTTTTACAAATTTTATGCTCGCAAGATTTAATTAAAGCAGAGCGCAAACAAGACGAGACAATTGCGTTTTTC
Organism: Amblyomma maculatum; assembly: GCA_023969395.1. Lineage (NCBI taxonomy): Eukaryota > Metazoa > Arthropoda > Arachnida > Ixodida > Ixodidae > Amblyomma > Amblyomma maculatum. Next base: position 857,168 of record JAJIZL010015622.1, read on the forward strand.
ACCACTTTGGAATGTCCGGAGCGAAAATGTAGTAAAGGCTTAGATGATTTAGGGTGATAACTCCAACACGCATGCTTATTCCCAAAATGAAGAGATAAGTCAAGAAATTGTAGAATATCATCATTGGGCAACTCAAAAGTAAAGTTCAAACCATGAACACTTTCTTTGAAAACTTTTAAAATATTAACAACAGAATGATTCAACCGATTGGAAGGGAGAAGGACTAAATAATCACCAACGTAACGAAAAATACTCAATGAAAGGCCATCTAGATTCTTTTGAATAGCTTTGTCTATTTGGCTAAGAAAGTATCTGCGATGCCATGTTAGTTTATTTCACTTTCGGTTCGAGGCTATGATTTCTAGGTCAGGCTTCGGGCAAATTTAGGTGAATTCGCTGACTGACGACCGTGGTGGCCCTAAACATTTGCGATAGATTAGCGCAACCTTGGCAGGGCGATGCGATAGCGGGGTGTTCTGGATCCTGAGCACATGAATGAAAGTCGGTGAAGAAGACTACATGCAATGCTTGGCACGAGAAAGTGACACGCGGTGCCATAGTGCTATCGTGGAGTGGCCAACTAGCCGTGTCTGTTCGCACCGCCACCGGACAGAAGCCGAGCCTTGTCGCAGCAGCAGCCGTGTTTGTTTTCATTTTGCGAAGGTCAAAGCCCTTTCCCCCCACGCCTGCTGCCCTTCTTTCCCAGGGCGGAGCCGTTGGCGATGACTAGGCACGCGCACAACATGCAATACTAGTAAATAAAAATATTGATGTACGAAGTTGTTAAGTTCTCTCCAACAAACAGTTTTCGAGTGGCCTAGTTAAAGCTCAGCTACTTTGGTCATCTGATGAGAAGAGAGGAGTCGCTGGAGAAAGATTTGATTTTGGGAAAGGTTGAGGGTCGCCGGAGAAGGGGTAGGCAGCGAACGCGATGGTTTGATGGCATCCTCGAGGCATTGCAGATGAAGCTATGTGATGTTAAGAAGATAGTGAGAGACCGGAAAGCGTGGCGTGACATGGTCCATAGGGTCACGAAGAGTCGGACACGACTGAACGCCTGAACTGAACTGATGTGCTTCGCCCTGCCGGGGAGTAGGAAGAACTTTCGAAAGTGTAGTGCGTGGAATGCAGAAGAGGCAGAGCGTTTATGTCGGAGATGGTGGAGGTCGCCGCTCGGCAAACGTCTTCGACAACTTGGATTTCGTTGATGTACACCCGGCCAATTTTTTAGCAGTTGTGCGCGACCGTTGGCTACTCGATGCGCCGAGCCAAGGCAAAGCAGAAATCGAGAAAGGGAACAAGCGAAATGATGTTGCTCGAGCGCGTGTTCTCTGCTTAGCTGTCCTGCTTCGTTGGAAGCAACCCCCGGAACCAAGTTCCATATCCTTATTCTGAAAATGGATCTTCTATTTGCTGTGTGCTTGTAGCTTTGATCGATGCAAACTTGTAACGTTCCAAGTACTTTCCGCCGGTTCCTTTTGCACGAACTGTCTAGAGGAGGTTTCATTTGAAATTAATTGAGCGCTGATATCTAATATCGCCGATAAATACTTGTTCCGAAAGTAAACGATTGGAAATAGTAAATGGGCTGCAAGTCGTTTATTGCAAATGTATATTTTACAGAAATTATCCGCACTATATGAAGCGTATAAAAACAAATAACGTCAGCTTCTTAGAGCGCCTATTCATACCAACCCGAATGCGGACAGGGGACTGCCCGCAGTTGGGCTGGGCAGGGGCAGGGGCGATCGTGGGCAAGGGGCGACAGCGCCGGGCAGTCAACGGTCGAGCTGTAATGTTAATGAATTATCCGGCTGTACACTGACTTCTTACTGGCGCCTTACGTTTCTCATCCAGCCAGGCACGACCGGGATCGAACCCGCAACCTCGGAGTCAGCAGTCGAGTGCCCTAACCACTGAGTCCACTCCGGAGATGATTTTCAGTTATTCCGCTTCACAGCCATGCGTTTTTCCCACAGTGTTTTGAAGGTTTGTTGGCAGCGAAATGAGCTTGGGTGTGAGCCTTGGTATCTTTAACATAACTATGATACTGTCCTACGTCACGCATCCGTGTTATCGCGTCGGATTTTATCATTGTCATCTGTACTGAGTGAACGAAATCTGAAGTAAATGGCTTTTATGCGGTGAATATGTGAGTAAAATGTGCAGCGAAAATATCTTGATTTGTATCTGCGTGAGAGCTTCGTTCGTTATGTGAGCGAAATTCGTCGCTTTAGCTGCATTATTGAAAGCACGGAGAGTAGCCGCTTTATTTCACTACACCCAATCTCTAGCATTTTTTAAATCAGTTGCTATCTTTCTGTGCCACCTCTACATGCGACGTGAGTCTGTATTCGCTCGGCTGTTTGGCGCACGTATTGATTGGTTTGTGGATTTTAGGATGTTCGCGAGTCCTATACTGTTACAGATGAGCCACGTTTAGTCGACTCGCAATATTCGCATATACTCACGCGGTTAGCATGCATTGTCCACTTCTGCGACAGGAAACAAAAAACGGGATGTAATTCTGTTGTGTCTGATAATGCTTGCAATGTATCGTGCCTCGTGAAATCATTCTATCCCTGGAACCTTTCTCTTCGACGCTAGGACTACGGTTAGCTCATACTTTTCATAGAAATACACGTCCCGAATCCTATTTCGACCCTCTGGTAACTGTCCTGGTTAATTTCGTATCATATGGGTCCTACTCTTTATTGGCCGAAAGCAAAAGCGAGTGTAACAGAAGCATGTGGAATGGATTTGCCGAGTCTCCCGCGACACATTTAAGTGCATCATATAGCCCATTTATTCACGTGCCAAGTCACCACGTAACTGGCCAGGCCTTTGCTGACGTGATCGGGTCACACGATCACCGGGTCTCTGTTGGCGTGACCTTGGGAACAGAACAGTAGCGGAACAAGCCCTCAAAACAACGGCGCCGTTATGTGTCAATAAACGCGCGAGCGCTCACTCGAGCCATACCAAAGGTCATTGCCACTCGTTCAACCTTCAGCTTAGATCTCACTGTGTTGGGGGGGGGGGGGGGGAACAGGCCACATTACTAAAATAAATACTCGTCTTCGGGCCGCCTGTGATCCGAGCTCAATAAAACGCGACAGGCGCTCGACTGGTATGCTATAGCGCGGCGGGAGCCACTCCCAATTTTCGTCGAAGGAGACCGCACTGACGAATATGGCGGGTGTGTAAAAAAACCGCACTTTGCCGAAGGAGATACACGCGAGCCCAGCCGAGACCACCCGATATACAAGACACGCCGAGAGATCGATACCCGCACCGACGTTAAAGGTCGCGGGTGCCGACGTGCGCTTGGCACTAACGACAAGCCCGCATCGTCGGGTACCCTTCGGAGCGAGATACGGCGGCGGAAATGAAGCAGCGGCCCTAGCTCTAATCACGCAGAGAGGTGGGCGGCGGTGATCGAGAGCGATATACGCGAGAGCACGAACACATCTGGAGCCTAGGATCCAAGAACCTCGCCTCGCCCACGGGCACTCCTCCTATCTCGAATTGCGAGGCTGACTGCGGTGATGAAACGAAGCCTCACATTGCAGCGATAACGCCCTATAGTAGTTCCTGTCGTGAGATAACCGAACCCACGCATCGGTGTCCAGCGAGAAACGTGCAGCAGAAAATAGCGCCGCTCAAAATAATAAATTCAGGGAAAGGCTCACCCAAATCCACGATGAACTTTTCACCAGTTCTTTTGCAGACACGTACAAATAGCAAAGTTACTGGTTTCCTGTCTCATATGTGAGAGTTCATGTCAACTTTGGTTCGCAACCAGTGGAGTGTGATTTGAGTCAACAGGAAGTGAGTTGCTAGCAATTTTCTTTTGACTCTGTACAGAGTCCGCTTTATAGTCTAAATCGCGACAAAAGGTAGATTCGCAGGGACATTAATTTGCTTTATCTGCTGGAACTGCAATGACATTAGGAGTAGGAAGGAGGAAGGCGAGGAGGAGGAAAGGCAGGGAGGTTAACCGGTAAAAGAAACCGGTTTGCTACCCTGCACAGGAGGAAGGGGGTGAGTGGATATAAAAGTGGTGGGTAAGAGAGGAATGGGTGAAGTCAGTATAGTCGCATCAAAGCCATATCACGTCACATCACATCACGTCACAGTCATTCACGTCACATATAACAGCAAAATCACAGCCTATCTATCAGAACTGTGGTTTTCATGAAGCAGATCAGTGCCTGGGAGGCCTTCACCCCCGACGATTGCCGCAACCTGTGACCTGATCTTGATTTCAGTCAGAGAACGTCCATCTAGACGCTCCAGCGCATGGCAGAGACACTTTCTTTCCGCACTGTATATGAAAGCACTCACAAAGAAAGTGGCCTATAGTCTCGTCGCACCCGCAGGTTGCACATGCACGGCTATTTGCCATACCTATCACAAAAGAATAAGAGCTTGTGAATACTACACCAACCCACAGGCGGCACAGCGAAGTTTCTTCACGTCGGGGTAGGCCAGGTGGAAGCCGGAGCTTCAGATCAGGGTCTACGAATTTTAAGCGGCAGTTCGCAAGCTGGCTGAATTCCACAAGGAGAGCGCGTGCTCCCGCGCAAGTGCGCGAACCCTGCTCACTGTGTCGGCCCTGGAAAAGGGGATCAACACACAACTGCCGTCTTGATGGGCTATTCTCTCGACCTCCTCTGCACGGAGATTGCCCGCTATGCCGCTGTGTCCTGGAAGCCATTGGTAGATGATGTCATGTCCTCCCTTTATGGCATAGTGATGACGTTCTCGTATTTCCGCGACGAGTTGCTCATTGGCTACACGGCGAAAAGCCGCTTTTAAGGCTTGCAGGGCTGCTTTTAAATATGTCAAAATAGGCCCCCGCTGAGGGCTCTGCTGACTGATATGCCTAATTGCGACACGAAGAACTGTTAGCGCTGCGGCTGTCGATGAAGTCCGGGGAATTGTCCTAACTTAGTAGTCGCAGGGATGACCACGGAGCCTGAAGAACCCACGGCATTCACTGCACCATCGGTGTAGACGTGCAAACGATTTGCATGGTGTTCATGGAAGTATTCGAGAGTTACTTGTTTTAGCTCTGTCGGCGATAGCTCGACCTTCTTCCTGATTGCGGGTATTGAAAGAAGCACGTGGGGTTGATGCAGGCTCCATAGTGGAGAGTACGGTCTACAGGCGGGTGTAAACTGGGACGGCAGAATAGCGCAATGTACATCAACGGTCTCTTTAAACGATGTACGTGGCCTGGTAATAGAAAGACTGGCCAAACGATGAAAAGAAACCCGGGAGATGTGTCGGAAACATCCCCTCAGGGTGTCAACTATTAGGTAGGTAGTTATGGGTTGCTCCTGTGCAATTAATATGGTAGCAGCCGTAGAGGCACATTTCGGCAATCCCAGGCAGGTTCGCAGAGCTTGAGCTTGAACGCTCTGTAGAATTCTTAAGTTGTTTTTCTGATATTTCCAAGTGCAGGTCCTATCTACGTAACATTTGGGCTGGCTCAGTATGTGTGCGTATCAGGCCTTACCTGGGCGTTCTGCATTCTGATCAATTATATTCACTGAGCGCAGCGCGTGTCATGCTAACCCATAGTCTTCCTACTCTTCTATATCATTTCCGCATACATCCTCCTTTGAGTCAATTCTATTTCAAACTTCACTCGCGCTTTCGACGCACATTGAACTATTTTAAATCCTAATATCTTGGTTTTCACTGGAGATTGGCTTTTTTTGCAATACTTCTTCCTCTGCAGAAAAGCACGCTTTCGGTGAACCTACGAGAACACGAGGCTGCGCAAATAACTCTAGCTAAACGGCAGAGCTTAAAACAATTATCCAGAGGGTGAGGAAACTCTAATGCAAAAAGAAGCGCAAATAAATAGCGCTTGGATTTGTAAAGACTCCGATTTTTATTCATTTTCTTCGTAACTCTTTGACAACTGGCGGTATGGCATAACTTTTAAAACTGACATTTGCGACTTACTCCACCGTTACGAAGGAAAATGCGGGACTTTGGGACAAATTGACTTTTCGCAGAGATTTCGACACGAACAATATATGACATAGATTGATAAAATGTCAACTTCTCTCTCAGGTTATGCAGCTCAAGTTGCGAACAGTTTTTGCGCTTAAGAAACGCTGCAGGCGGCCCTGCGAACATCCCCATGAAAAGAAGAGTAGAAGGACGCTTAACCTTCGCTTCAAGAGTGGACGCAGTTTTTCAATTTTTTCTTGATGAATTTATCTAACTTTGTTTAAAATTGTTAATACAGTAATATCAGTATACATCTCAAACCAATGTTAGTACATCATACGCACTGCGACGCGATCGCTAATTACCAGCGACTATTCATGGTGTTTTGCCTCTGCAGTCTATGGAAAACTAAAATGGCTGTGAGACACTCTGACGTCTATCCTCGCTCAGCGAGGGAGTATTTCATTTAAAGTATTACTTACCTGAAAACGAGCTAAGAAGCCCAAAATGAGAAAACTGAATCGATGTCAGTTTCGAGCGAGCTGGCTACCTTAAAAGGTTTCTGAAACACAATGCAGCCTTATTTTGCTGTGGTGCTCTTTAGGGTATTGCACTGTTAATCGCACTTCAGACGTTCATCTTATAGTATTCTTCGCTGTGAAGAAGAAAATATTTCGTGGCCTATGCGTTACGCGTCCGCCTTTCACGCAGTGAACTCCAACGGAAAAAAAAAAAAAATTATTGAGTTGCGTATCTTTTCTGACACGTTTCTGGGTTGCGGTTCTCAATTAGTGGTTGCGGCAATGTTTTTTTCGCTGAACGACCTCAACACGCTATCCCGTAAGAGCAAAAGTTTCCAGTGAAGCAACAAGTAAACCCGTTATATGGTAAAAAAAAACAACAAAAAAAAAACGGCAGAAGCTGAAAACGTCACCGCATATCTGTACCGGCATTTCAAATTTTAGTAACGCAATCATTTCCGCTTGATAATGGAAGTGCGATAAACAAAAAGTAAACCAACTCCATAAGCTTAGAAGCGAGCCGCACTGGAAAGCTTTGAATTAGTTTAGTAGAGCAGAACGTTCCTTTTTTAATTTGATTAACATGGTGTGCTTCTACATTTTTTAAGTTTTTAAGCATTAAGTCATTGGCAATAAATATATCCTGAGTTAACATCGAAACTTGCTGAAGATTCCCTTTGACAGGCATGTGCGATGCGGTCAGACTGCTTCCATTTATCGAACTCTTGTTCTTCTATACTCCAAAAAGTTCGTTCGCGTTGTTTCTCTTATTCGAATAATGAACATATTTTTCAAGCAATAACCGTGCATAGTTTAGAAAGCTAACGCTGTCTGCTAAACTGCATGTGGTGGTGGTCAGCAGTCGTTAAGCAGTCAACAGCAGCGTAACGTAACGCCCGAGCTCTTTGCTATAAGAAATGTGATGGAGTGAGCTTTCTAGTTATGCGAACTAGTGCTGCCTATTGGAGATTTGATAAAACATAAGCTCTGACCTTCGTAAGTCCTGGCGAATGTTTTTTCGAGCAAAGATGAGCTTCTTTAATTGAGATGTTCATATCAAACCTGCATTCCAATGACTGTATTTATTAATTTGCACCTGAAGCTCCCCGTTTTGTGATATTACGACAGGAGTGAGCACGAGGAACTGCGGTAACTGTCACTGATGAACTTCGATGGCAGTTTTGAATCCGTGATGGTCTTCTAGCAAGACAGTGCGCATTGGACGGTGATTCCAGTCTGTGGCTGAACACTAAAGTTTGTGACCAGGCGTAGCGAAGAACACCTTCTGAAATTTTGTACGGACGCGGTGAGACAAAGTGGCTTTGAAATGTCCACAGTGGGATATACGGTGAGCTTAACGGGTCAAATTTTTAACCGACAAAAAAAAAGGGGGGGGGGGGGGGGGCGCAAACGAGGATTGAAGCCAAGTTATGCTAGTTTATGGCGGAAAGTTAACTTACGAAGATAAGGCGAATAGTTTAATTCGATTCAAAATGCGCTATTTGAGTTGTGATAAAGCTTAATCTGCAAGGGTGATTTTAAATGCATTCGAGCAAAATAATCTGGCTACTTTGATAATGATGCAGCAGAATGTGACATGTGGACATCGTTGCGTAGTTCTTTGGACTGGTGTAGCCTAACTGGATTCTTTTTTTTTTTTTTTTTTAATGACTGCGGACGTTTCGAAGAATGCGGGTGACTGATTTCAGCCTCACATAAAAATGCGACATCCAGGGCCAGGGCGTGACGCTACGATCTTGGAATCAGCAGCCGTACGCGAAAGCCACACAGACACTGCGGCGGTATTTGACGAGGATCGACTTTAGAATTTGTGCATGTTGGTTTTCGTCTGGCAAGTTCTACACATGATAGAAGTTTTACAGGTGAGGAGGCTAAGGCGAAATTATGGCGTAATTTCCCGAGGGTGCGAATAGCGGGCAAATAATTTAAGCAATAATAGTGGAAAAAGCGAAGACTTATTAACATCTAGTTTAATGAGCCAGTTATTTCGCAGCTCTTAGATTTTGAAGAAATCGTCGCACAGAGTGGCAGCATAAAATATGTTTATTATGAGTGGCTCATCACGTAGTTTTTATGGAGGAAACGAATTTTAGCGCCATTGTTATGCGGCGGTTCATCAATATAAAATATGAAAATACGGGGCCACAGCACAGTACCTTTAATGATAATGTATACCAGCACAACACAACAGAATATACGCCGAAGATAGGTAGGCACACAAGCGCTGAAAGAAAAAGAAAGTTCGCGGTATAGAAAGACAGTGCGTACCGGACTTTGCTAGCTGTTCCGTAATCAGCAGGCACTCGGACTAGATAGGGCGGGAGATTGTGGAGGCTGCCGAAATGCCTAGGCTGGATGATAACTGTGCTAATGCGCCTTTAATTGCTCTGACAAATGCAGGTTTGCAGTTTTTGATGACTCGCCAGGAAATCTTTGTTATCGTTGTTTCGAAACAGGAATTCAATTAGCAGTTTCACAAAGAAATATCAGTTGGACGCATCAGAGATTGTGCGTCTACTTGTCTTCGTCGTGCCTTTTATTGTGTTTCACTGATATACATAATGGAACACCAACTAGTCTGCACTCTTACACTACAGGTGAATTTAGTCACGCCGCAGTTGTAAAGTGCGGTGGAACGACGAATTATAGTTATTTGGTTAGGAACTCGTTGGATGCAGTTGGAACACGCGAGTACGGCACGAGAACTCGGGGAGCAGGCCACGGAGACAAACTTCGTCGAAATCTTCCTCATAATTAAGAAATGTAGCGTTAGAGGTGGTGCGCTGAGGTTACTATGTTAGTCGGTTAAATCCAGAAAACGAGCGAGCTAGATTTCACAAGAATGGGCTTTGCAGATGCTATGCTGATTGAGGTGCAAAAGTTGATGGACGACGAGAAAATTGCGACCTTGGAGCGCATAATATCATTCGCGACTTTGCGAGAAACTTTAATTATAAATATGAACAGATAGCTACAGTGCATAATTAATTACCTTGTTTTTTAATGGAAATGACGTTCTTAACTTCCCGACCAGTGGACGTGAATCGATAACTCGTCACTGTTTAAATGTAATTTAATACAACTGCTTGTACTTTTTACACTTGTAGGGTAAAGTATCGTTAAGAATGAGTTTTCAGTTTATCATTTACGTTAAAAATACAACTCAAATTAAAATAAATGGCAATTATTTGAGGACATGCACAAGAGAGGTGTGATGGTAAGCTGATAATGACCTTTTTGGCAAAGAGAGAAAGAAATAACTATCATTTAATGCATCGATTCTTCGCTTTCAAGAGCAGGTCAGAAAGAAGTACCATTAAAGAAAACAAAGTTAGTTTTACTGATAGCTTTCAAGAGTCGCTATGCATCGTAGATGTGAGCGTTATCTTAAATGTTAATTTTAGCACGCTGTAACGACTTATTGCACCCACTACAGAAGTAGAGATGTTTATAGTATGCAGTACTGGTGTTACGCTACCTTAAAGCATAAAAAGGCCTCTCTTGTGGTTCAAACGTGTCAGCGCTGAGCTGAAACCGCTAAGCTCCACAACTCATATATTGTCAGGTTTCATAATATTGGCCCTTCAGCAAATATACTGCATGTAAAAGCGCCAAGTTACATTGTGATCAATTGTAGAGGATAGTGCGCGAATAAATCACCTCGGCCTTGTTTTGTTAGAATTAGGTCGATAATATTGGATGAGTGCTGATAAGAACATGATGGTTCTGCGACAACCTGATGATAGAACAAGATATCTCAACACCTTTAGCGCAGATTTCATGAAGGACGATAGCTTCCCAACAATGCGAAAATTTGTCATGCGACAGGACAGCGTGTCGCACCCTCTCAGGATTTTACCTCAGTAGCGCCACTTCTGTTCTTACCATATTAACGCCATATCGTTAAATTTCCCGTTCACAAAAAAACCTGCGTCAGCGCCGGCGTTGGCGTTGTGAGAGAAAAATCACGAGAGTGACGCTGGCAGGCCTGCTGTTATGTCCAGGAACTGAGTGAACGTAGGGTTGGCTGACGTAACGTTTGGCAGGAGCTGCCAAATCGGACCTCTCCTTTCATATGGGAGGGGGATATCAGAATCAGCCTGCCAGGATCCTTGCATTCACATTACCCATTTGCCACGCCGTCAAGTTCATGCGGATTAGTTAAATCAGGGTTTTATATGTCGGATGCTACCCTACTCTATCGCGTCATAAAGGTGGATTTTAAGTGACGCCAATAATTGTTTTCCCATTTACTACTGCAGTCTTGTAGCCTACTTTAAGCGACATTTAGGCACTGACCCTCGTAGAAAACGGGTTTCCTTCATTTATATACTCGCAATGCGAAAACCTTCGAAATGTACATACTACGGCAATGTTATGCTATTGCAGCCATGTAAACGTTTCTGCAGGAAATTGAGCGAACATAGTAAAATTTGTCCATTAATAACGCGAGCACACCTCATCCACGGAAATCAAAATAGTTTTAAATAGATTTTGGTGCCTTGTGATCAGTCAGTGCCCAATTATAATGGGCATCCTCAAAAGACAGCGCTCATCTAAATTAGAAAGAAAGGACGTTTGTGGTGTCGCTAGAAGATAAGGAGACAATTTGTCATTTTTGCCCCCCTTTTCTGTAGTCCAGGACAAGTCGCTGTCACGAAAACATTATCGTGGCCAGCAACGCCGAAGAATCTCTTGGCCATTCATCATTCCGCTCACGTCGTCTGTACAGAGCCGCATTTTGCCCGCTATCTCAGCAATGTCTCTCGTCACGACAAACTTTAATTCATCGTCCTTTCCTGTATACATTTGTAAAATATTTGCATTTATCTTTTTTCACCCATTTGTATGCTTTATGGGCGTCGAGTTTAGTGCTTTTTTCATAACCCAATCATATTTACCAACAAAACAAGTTTTTCTTGGGACTGCGTAAATTAAGCAAATCCTTTACTTCATCGGATGTTATTAACTCAAAAAAATAAAAAGAAGATGAAGACTTGTACGCGAATATTCATATGTCCTCGGTTGCTATTCAGTTAGTGTCAAGTTGCCTTCCAGTTGGCTTCCTTTAATAGCAGAATAAGCGCTCTATTTAATTTTCCCCAATTTCTCGTTCACTGCTTTCGTGTTCCGCTCTTCCGCATGGGCTACTGCCGAATATTTGGTCTCGCTAAAGGAACTCATCAGCTGCACACCTTCCCCCACTTTACCGCAGATACTCGGGCTAAAATGAAGGATCGACTTCTCTGTACCACGCTTCGGAATGTCTACGCAGCCTGCTTTATTCAGCGATCACGCGCAGGGTGATCGCGGATTCATTTCTTTCATTTTTCCGTTTCATTTTTTGTTTACCTATTCAATCTTTCCTACGCTTTAGTCGGGCATGCATGCCGATTCCTATCACTCGGGGTTTTTTTCTGCACTACACTAGAAGAGGAGCGTCATAATAAGGGAGCAATTAGTATCCATCTAAGCGAAGCGTCACTACTACAAACCGTAAAGCTGCGCTTGGGAGGACGCTAATGAGTAGCTACTCCCTCAAAGTCTACTCCTACGCTGGGGATTCCCCTGGGGCCAGTTCAAATTTCACTTTTTTTTTTTTTTCCCCGGTCGGTAGCAGCTCTGCAAGTTACAACTGGAGCTGTAGTGAGTAAATTTTATAGCTCACTCTGCGCGCTAACAGCATGAAAATTAATAGATTTTCATGTACGCTTAATTTCAAAAAATTGGCTTCTACCTTTTTTATTTCCACGATGACCGAAAGCCTTCATCGGCGATGGCATTTGACTTAAAATCTGCCCAAACTGCGATTTTTGTCTGCCGCTTAGATTTCGCACCGGATAGTCACAACCGCCAGAGAGCAACCTTAATATATCTCGTTTATTATTTTACAGATTAGGTGGATAAAATATACCTTACATAACATTGGGCTCTGTTATCAACGAATAAGCTTGAGTTTACATTGAAACTTTGGAAACAAATGCATTCTTGCTTAGGCTGACCCCCGGATGCTGTCTCATTTAGCTCCGCCATGTGTAGTGAATTGAAAGGCCTCTTACGCCGTGAAAATCAGCAAGTCACGTATAAACGCACTACCAATGTTTTGTTTCTCCCCTTGTATATTTCTTCGCTACGCCGGAATACAAACACATATTGGTGGGCACGAGTTTCCTTCTTCTTTATTTGGCAGCACCATGTAAAAAAGTACTTCAAAATGCACCCATCGACTTTAGCCTTTGTGAGATGTGAACCCTGCAGCTCGATATTTATTTCTCGACGTCTAATGAAATAACTGCGCAAGGTCGTTTTACTTAGCTATCTCAGCAATTAACGCGCTGACATGGAAAGTGTGGGGTGGAGTAGATGCAAAGAACAACGCGTTAATTTCTGCTCAATATCAGATGCCGTTCCTTGAATGCTTGAGCTCTGATAACCGTGCTCATGCGCACTTTAAGTCTTTGTGTGTATATAAGGCGCGGATCGGCTGTTTTCCAAAATACAGTTGTTAGTGAGCGCATGTGTGTGTGTCCTCCTCTTCCTGGTCCGTCGTCTGCTATAGCGTTCTTTCTCTGACAATTAATAACCAACTCGCCCAGCAACATATACTGTTGTTCCATCGCATACTGTTCCAGCGCCTGTAGCATCGTCGAATGTATCATCGCCAGCTCAATACTGCTTTAAGTGCCTGCCTGGGCCGACAGCCGTGGTCGACCAGTTTCTGAGTTTACGCAAAATTCTGCGTGGGCACCTGAGTTGTCTGGCTACTCCTTTCCGACGCACCTCTGCGGCATATCGGAGACTTGCTTTCCGCTTCGGCTCCGTCATCTCAACCTCAACATATCTGAAACGTCACTGCATTAAGAAAAAGCGCCTGCTCGCACCTCCGCACCTCGATTTCTAAACGCCGCATCTTACATCCGCATCTTGCATATTTTATATACATGCTTCTCAACCGAGACGCTGTAAACGCGCCTTGGACGGTCCGTACCGTGCCCTCCACGATACCATAGGATCTGCGACCCAGCTCCTCAGTGCATGCGAACAGTGCATCTTGCCCACATCGAGACGCTTCCCAAGGAGCTTCCCCCGAATGTCATCGAGGGCATTCGCCGATCCGCCTACCTCAAAGGCAGCCCCATGCCTTTTCGGTGTGCCATTCCGTGTTCAGAGCGGCGCTTCGTGTACGCAAACATGACACGTGCAGTTCAACTCGCTCACTGCGCTTGTGCTCTTGTTCTGGCTCTGCGTTGCGAACTGCGACACTTCCCTTGAACGCATGAGTTGGTGGCGGTCATATATCAATTGCAAAGGCATCGAATTGAATTTGTTATATTGAAAAACAAATTTATTAACAGACCGGAGCTCCCCAGGAGCACTGCCAAAGACATAAGAGAAAAACGCATAATCTACTCTGTAGCCCACTCGTCCACTAAACACAGAACAAGTTCACATTCTCCGACAAGTTGAGATATAGTTTTCTCGGAAAGGGTAGATAAAGATTACACTCAATGTTGCGCGTTGCTGGCCGACTTGTCCATATATTGCTAAGCAAAAAAAAAAAAAAAAAAAAAAAAAAGATTGTGTGTATTAACTTGGGGATAATTAAGAATTATTGTGCGCAATCATGGCTAGCCCTGAATTTACATGGTTTACCTTGACTTTCCATGGCTTTTGTTAGGTTTCAACTGCATGGCCTACACTAGTTGACATATCATATGATGTACATTCCCCAATTCGACGGGAGCGACATAGTAAAATCCCCGCTTTCATCAAGCTGTATAAGCGTGCATGCCTGGCCTAGGAGTAGTTTTTCTCACTCGGAGTTCCAGCGGTATCGGTTGGTTCTTTTCCCATTTCAAAAAAGCTGCCAAAGTTGGCAGCTCCTGCCAATGCGACAATGACATGCTGTCTTGTGACTTCATGCACTCCGCCTAGCAATCAGTGCCTGGCCACGCCGCCCACCAACTACCATATACCCGACACATGTGCATAAAGTAAATCGAACATGCACACGGACGGATGACTGCTCTCTGGCGGAATGGAAACCCTAGTGCCAGTGCGCTAAAAATCACTCGAGAGTTAGCGCCATATATCTTTGTCATTATTTGCCCGGGTATTTAGTTAGTGGTTTCAACCTGAGAGCGTTAATAAAGGTCCTGTTCTCCAGACAATCCGGCGTCAGCGTTGTCAACGTCGTAAGCAAAAACTCACGATCACGGCTCTGGCAGGTGGTAGAGCGCAGGAGACATGGCCGTGCATTGAGTGTTCGTTGGGTTGCGTCACTTGTGTAACATCACGAAACCGCATGACATGGCTAAGTTGGCATGTGCAGCCAACTCTGGTTTCCCCCTTGTGGTTGGAGGGTGAGATGGGAATTCAGCCCTCCATGCCCCTTCGATCCCGGTTTAGATAAGTTTCCCAAAGGCTCGCGCAGGCACGTTCATGCGGCTTGGTTAAACCGGGACATTTGTCGGACGGCCTTTCACATAACGTGATAGCTTACGATCATGACTCTGGGGAAATAATTAAGATAGTAGCATAGTGCAGGTACACCTATAGATAGCGTAGTGCATCTTGAGATAAAAGTGGTCCTTTTCAAGATTGCCGTCGTCTATCCTATTTGTATTAGTCTACCCACCAGCGGGATTGCAGCCTTTTTCTTTTTGGTGAGGCCGCTTCTGGCGATACCCACGACAACTCTCGCTGACAGGTGGTGCTTCTGCCAAGAGTCACCAGTCGAACCAGCCAGGATAGGTGGAGTAGAGAGAGGGAGGGGGGGGGGGGGTGCGTCTAGGAGCTTCTGTGCCTTCGATCAGGAGCCGAGCGCCTCTACCCGGGGAGCCGTTTGACGTCACACCCATCCCCCCGGACGGAATCAATAGCAGTGCCCGGGCCCAGCTCTGCTGAGGAGCGGAGGGAGCAAAGAGGGAAATAGCCGCCGTGCAGCCTCCGAGGACGCAGGCAACTGCCTCACGCGAGCAGTGAGGTCTCATTTCGGTTCACGGTGCGCCACCTGACCTCTGCCACATAGTACGGCCCAGACAACAGTCTATTCTCCTGAGGGTGTTGGTCCAGTAAGCTCTCTCTTTCGCTGGCGCAGTGAGGATGTTGATGTTTGGTTTGGTTAATGGGAAAGAAAATACGCAATGCCTGTCAGACTTCTAAATGGACATCTGTATCATAACATAAAGGAAGCGAGCAACGTATGTTTAAAAAAAGGGAGAGAGAAACAGGTGTAGTAGTGGAGAGCTTTGGGATAATTTCGGCCATCTGGGGATCTTTAACGTGCACTGACATCGCAACGCCTTTCGTTTTGCCTCCATTGAAACGCGGCCCAGAGCGGTCAGGATCTAACACAGCATGTGGTGATGATGTGGCATGTAATGTGTGGTGTAGGCAAGTGGTTATGGTGGATTTTGAAAACATTTTTGATGCTAAAGGTATTCATTGAGTCCTTTAGGGCTCTAGACCTACACACGACTCCACCCACATTCAAACGCTCATGTGATTGCGATGTGCGAGTGGCTTTTTGCCATGTTATCCTAAACAATTAAGGGAGAAGGCTGCATTTGCTGGAATTATTGTCCAATACAGATTCAATATTGGTGTAACCGTGAAATATATATGGAAAGCCTTTACGCGATCTAGGACGGCCCATAGGTACTCGTAGCTACGTTCATGTGTTCGCCAGGTTTGATGGCTCTGGAACATGTCCCCGACTTCCCTCACTTAAATCTTCGTTCAAGCTAGAGCGCACGGTCCCTTTGACTACTGCCTCAGGTTGATGAGCCTCCGCCATCAGCCGCTGCTATATGCTTGGTTCCTGGTGATTTGTGAGCGGCCACGTTAAGCCGCTCCCGGTTTCCGTACTGCGCTCGCGCTCTGCGTTCCTGGTTGCGTTGGCTGATTGAGGCCTCATAGCGCGCGCCCGCTTATTACCAACCACATCGACGCATTTATTCACTTACTCGGTTTTGTCACAACAGATTTTCTCTGAGAAACTAATCTGGATGAGTGATAAAAGCAAAAAAAAAAAAAAAGCTTTGATGGAAGGGATGGGTGGAATATAGGAGCGTCCCCTTTGAAACGGGGTGGTAGCAGTAGCTATCATGCTCATTTTTCTCCATATATCTTAATTATTGATTTAGAATGGTTAACTAAACCATCATTCTATTTATTAAATTTTTGTTCCTACATTACTAACATTATGTCACTTCTCTGCTTTTAAGCCACCAATCTTGCAGCCGTTTTTTGCTAGTTTCCACCGCCGGTTTATTCACCCGGCCACTGGTATCTCTAAACCCCAGAGCTTCAGGAACAGTGATTGCGCCTGCATCAACTTCCGGATGGATACCATTACATTCGAGTATAATATGGTCAATTGTTTCACTGGAGTTTCCACATACAGCACATGCGTCATCTCC
>JAJIZL010015622.1:884103-903721 GCA_023969395.1 Amblyomma maculatum
GTGCGTGTGTGTGTGTTAAATGCCCCGGATGCAGTGCAATGAAACATCATTGGACGTAGCCTACTTCGTTTCTCGCAGTGCGTGGTGTGCGTGAGTGCCAAGGCGAGCATGCAGACGTTCCCGTGCGGCCACCGCGTGGTGTGCCGCAAGTGCTTCGTCAAGACCATCCAGGTGGCCGTGTCGCAGCGCGTGCTGCCCCTGCGCTGCGTCATCTGTCGCACCAAGATCGTGCGCCTCAAGCATTCATCTACCGGGCACGCAACGCCCGTGACTCCGGGGGCACGGGCACTGCTGGCACCCTGCGAAGCACTTGGTCAAGGAAGGACGGCCAATCCTTGGCCGCAGGACCTTCGCAGCCCCGTAGAACCGCTGCCTGCCAGCCACTACCGGCACAGCGCCGAGGCGTGCCGCTTTCATCGGCACCGGAGCAACTCCTCGCTTGCTTCATCCACCGCTTCCAGCAGCTCCGTCGGGCGGCTTGCTTCCCCACCAAGGACCAGTTCGAGCAGTTCCGCTGGACGGCTATCTTCACCAACGGCATCTTCGAACGGATCCATCGGGCGACGGACATCTCCTCCACCGACCACTTCGGCGGCGTCGAGTCCGACCTCGAGCTGCCCCACGAGTCCTCCCGATGGACCACGAGGGCGCCGTAGTGGACTTACGCGAGCAGTTGTACACCCGCCTCCTCCCGTCCGCTCGCCCACACAGCCTCCAAAGACCTCTTGTCCGCCGCCGCCCATACCAGCTCGGAGCCCGAAAAATCCCGTCTCTCCGGCTGGTACACCGGAAAAAGAATTCAGGCCAACGATGACGCCACCTCCGCGGACACCTGTCTCAAAGACAAGCCCTGGGGCGTCACCGAAAGAGCGTGCTGCTCCGCCGCAGGTCAAGACCTCGCCTGATCAACCGGAGCCGCCCAGGCTGCAGCCTCCACCCACGGCCAAGTCGTCATCGAACGACAAGGCCCTCTGCCCGGCAGCACTATCCAGCGTGGTGCTTGCTCCGCCACCCGGCGAAGTGCGCAGTCGTCGCCAGCACCGGGTGAGCCCCGCGGGCGGCACGCTGCTGCCACTCACAGTGCGGCCCCCGCCGCCCAAGCCGCGGCCGCCGTCGCGCTTCGAGAAGTTCCGCGACATGCACGTGCGACGGCCTACCCTGCTGCTTCCCATCCCGGAGAAAGAAGAACCAGAGGCGGTGATGCTGGAGGCTGCTTTCTGCCGCGTCGCACCGGGCGCCTCCGACCTGCTGGTCAGCGCCTCATCGCCCAAGATTGTGCTCCAAGACAGGGCGCCGCTGCTGCAGCCGGACTCGCCAGACCGCCGGAGGACGTCGCTGCGCACTCAACTGCGCTCCAAGATGGCCGGTTTCCCCAGCCTATTGGGCTCGCCGCTGCGGGCGCTCCGAGCGGGCGCACGTCATCGGCGTGTGCCAGACATCAACTAGACGGCTTTGTCAGCCGACTTGACTGCCCAGAGACGAGGACCTCCTCGTGAAGGCACCCCCTTCGCGATGGAGGTCCCCGAGGCCAGTCGCGGCCCCCCGACAGAGGGCGGCGACGACCCTTCAAAGTATCCCGCGGCCCCCGCTCAAGAAGAGCCGCCACTCGCGCCGTTCACGGCAGCCCGGGTCACGCAACACCAGGGACCGGAATTGCCCGCGGGGTCCAGCGGACGAGCACAACGAAACCGAGGCGACGCCCGGCCGGCAGCGAGCAAAGGCTGCCCCACCACAAGAACGTGCCAAAGAGGGCCCCCCCTCCCCCGGTGTCTGTACATAGGCAATCTCTTCCCGTAGTCTTCCCACAGAGTCGTCCACCCGAGTTCAGTATTGAGTGTTGTGCAGCCGAGGCCGCGGCGGCCGACCGCGCGAGCGCTGCTCGGAGGCCGCAGGGCAGGCGGTGCGAGTCTGCGCTTTTCATTACCTGTTGCCACACTTCTTCGCTTGCGTGTGACGTCAACGTTCATTCTTCTTTCATATAATCTAATAATCGAATGCTCAAGTGCTCTAGATTAGAACGAGCCGATTCCGGAAATACGAATATATTGAAAATTTAGATCTTATGCTGGGCGAAGCAATACAGGAAGTGTCTACGAGAGGGTCCTTCAGTGCTTCTCTACTAAAGGTATTGCACTTACAGCACTGGTGGGAGATTTGGTGCCCGCTAAAAGCAGTGTTTGTACAAAGGAAGAAAAGGTAAAGCTAGTATTTTAATTATTGCGGCTTCAAATAAATCACACTCACCACATTTTTTCTTCTTTAGAATATGAAGCACGCAAGACAGTGTACATGGAAAATGAGTGCTGTTGGTAACGCATGGTTTGAATGAACGAGCGAGTTTTTACTTAAGTCCATACTTCATCATTGTGAGAACTTACAGTATTCATTTTAACGTAATTTGAAGTCACACCGTGCTCTGTGAGCATGCTGCAAGCTCGCCACCGTCTCACCTGCGACCTCTGGCACCAATAATAACTGTCGTAATCCCTTCGCTCGCATATAGCCCCGTCGAGGCGCGAGCGCGTCCAAAAGGCCACTGCGAAGAAAGCATGCGTGCTGCAGGCACACAAGAACGCGCGCCGGTCATTGCTGACAACGCTAGTCGAGTACGATTTAGTGGCATTTTAAAACTAATTAGCGCCAACGTGTCGACAGGGGCGATTAACCGCCCAGTTGCTAGGAGACCGCCACCGATACTCGTGAAAGGGCGGAACCAAGGGCAAAGGGATTGCCGACAAGTTGTTCTGCAGAAGCAACTTGAGATGAATGCATTGAGGGCTAGAGATATATCTCAGAAATAAAGATAAACAACCCTTTAGCGTTTTACTCAAAGCACTCGCCGCTGGCGACTTCAAGATAACTCTGGTATGGCGTTGCAATCTTGTTGCGGAGCGGACCAAAGTTAGACCTTCGCGGGTAGCCCAACGTCAAACCTGTTGTTTTACAGTTCAGTTCAGTTTATTGCAGTATTTCAATCGTGTCCGACTCTTCTTATACATAAGCATGTTTTTAGGTCCATTGGGACGATCCGAGTTTCGGCCTCTTAAATTTGCTGCATCTATTTAGAGCCACTTCGCTTCACCAGCGAAAACAGGCACAATATACGGATGCGCAGATATACGGGCATGCATGCCGCCCTGCAGTTAAAATACAACAAAGGCTCTGAAGGACGCAAACATTGGGTACAAGGACGGGAGCATAGCCTCATCTGCATGAGAGTAGCCGCAAAAGAAACAGCACTCAAAACTACATCTTTCTCTACGTGCCTGCCGCGCGCCCCTCGTAGTGTTCACAAGGTGGCCTGTTCACGGAGGTTCTCCTCGGAAGGGGAACGAAAGCGGTCCTCTCGCAACTAGGCCTCCAAGCGCGGCCGCCGCGGTCTTCGGTGCAGTCGGTGTGCCTTAGGCCAGTGCTCCGCCGTCGGAGCCCCCACACTCTTCGGAAAGGGTAGAGAACGGTTTCGCCAATACCTCAAGAGACGTTCGCTCGGTTGCCGCTGCGAAATCGGGCCCAGCATGCGTGCATTGTGGTGGCGCACCTCGTTTTTCCTGAATTGACACCAGCCAGAAAAGTACCGGCATGGTTGGATACTTGCGCATGGCCAAATGTAAACATCTGCAAACGGGTAATGGAGAGAACCAGTATACGGCATCGACGCCACTCACCAGTATTCGACATATTGTCATTGCTATTGGTGTACTTTGGCCAGCAATTAGGATGTGTAGTGCAAAACTCAACTTCGCTGTTCACGTACAGTGCACACTACGTATTGTTTACAGAGGGCTACGAGTCTTACTATCGCAGCTGGTCGTCGGAGACTGCGTCGATTCAATGCCTCGATGTCACTGTTTAGTAGGCATCATTCGCTGACAAACGGTCGCCTCAAAGACTGGGTGACCACTCGTAACGGCAGTGCGTCGAGGTTTTCCTTCATTATAGACTTTTTGCCAAACGACGGGAGGGCCCGCTATGGTTGTGGCTGTCAGTTTAGACCATTGCAACCATTTTTGGCTTGGTTGAGACCTAACCAAATAGTCATCGGCTATAGAATGAAGTTGCAGTGCCATCCTGAGCTTACTTTGCAGTGTTACAACTAGCTGCAGTGTGAGAATAATCGCATGACTAGCAATACGTGGCGTGTATGTTGAATGAACTGTAAGGCAGGTTAATTCTTTCCGACTATTGAAATAATTTAGTATTTTAATCTCAACATTAAACCGAATGCACCTGCCGTACTTAAGGCAAACATCTGACCTTTTTGCAACGCATTTACATTAGGCACCCTTCGTGCTTCTGATCGCGGCATGTACAGCGCACCTTTATAGAGCGTCGCAGCCCTGCGCCATCCGCGAGCCACATTTCAAGACCTATTTATGACGCCAGAGGACTTACCACAGAGCTACGGGCAAGAGATAGCATTTTTTTTAATCAGCATAGTACAATTGCCTCTCAACTGCCATATGACGGTTTGTACAAGTCGTGCGTATTTTTTAAAACGACCGGTGCAGCCCTTTCCTATATAGAAAGAGATTTTCAGAGAAACCCAGGCAGGTTTCGTCAACAAATGACGATCTTAGACGGAAGCGTTGATACAAAGAAGATTTCGCAAATCTTCCGTGGTGCCACCGACAGGTAACTCGTACGTGGTCGCTATTATTTTCGCATTTATCGTGCAAAGGCTCTTGGGTTGACACTGTATCGTGGAAGCGGCACATTTGCGTATCGTGCTGAATAAGCGTTGTCTGCCTAAAGACCTCGCATAATATTTGGGTCAATACAAATCTCCATCTACCGCTGTACCCTCTGGCCCATCTCTGACTGGCTGACCAACTAGCTGGCCTCGACTCTGGCTTAAATCACTCAATTATTCTCGCTATTTTCTGGCCCAAGACTTCGTGTGAAGTTGCGACTGTATGGCTATTCTTTGATTCGTTGTACTGTAACTACGGTTTCTATGTGACTGCAGCTTAGGTAGAGACCAAACGTGTACAATCCTCTATGATCTTCCGGGACCGTGTCATTTCTAGCATCATCATAGTCTCGATTACCACGACACTCGATCAGTGTGCATTTAAGGACGAATAATCGGTTTGTTTTAGGGGACAACATGTGTAGGCCTAGCCACCGCCGGCCGCCTGATATCGCTAATGGGTCTTCTGCATGCGCGGCGACCGAACGTGCGTCTCTTGCAAGCGCGGGACGAGCGTGGGGGCCTCGAACGGTCTCTCTTTCTCCGCGGAGCGTACACAGATGCTATATACACTCTCACACACAAACAGTGTTATTCTATGGGAGCGAATAAAGGATGTTAGCGAAAGAAGGCTCGAGTTTCCTATTTTCCCTCGACGGGACGCGGTGTGGCGCTCCTCTGGTCTCGGTATACGAGACGCCGAAGGAGTAACACCACACATCAAGACCCTTGCCTCGAATCTTGACAATTCTCTCTCCCCTCTTCGCCTAACTAGTATTGTCGGAGCGACGGAGGAGGCCTGACTGCAGATGCACAAAGGTAAGATTCTTTCTTCCCTGATTCCTTTCCAAGTGGTATAACACAGGGCTGCCAGTTTCTTACAAAATGTTGCAGAGCCTGTTTTCACCTAGAATGGGTCGCTCGTCGGCCCCAGATCGTGTATCCTCCAGAGGATGTGTAAAAAATTAAAAATCGTCCCGTACACTCTAGGTATGCATCTACAGAACCCATAACCTTATTAACGATTTTCGATCAATCATTAAAGCGCTGAAGATCATTGATGCTGTGGCGCTTATTAATTCAGGAGCGTTTTCTTTATGGCCGCTTTACAACCTAAGGAGTGCGCTTGTTTCAGTAACATATCGAATGACGGATGACTACATAAGATCGCAGCGCCAGGCACTGACTTTCAATTCCTTATGCCTAACAGATTTTCTCGTCAAAATTAAAAATGCTATGCTTATGTCTGTTTTTATATTCCACCGTCTTTCGTCAATTGCCGTAGTTTGCAGAGAGGGTGACAATACGCGCTGCTCGTGCGTGTATTGCCCTTTCCACAGACCTGTCTAAATTCATCTACAGAAGTCGACGTTGAATATAATGAACTCCCATTGCTACAGTATACATCGCTCAAAAAAGAAACATACAATTAAAAACTTGCTGCGAGATTCATAACAGAAAGCTTCATTCCTCAGCGACTGCTTAAAGAATACACGATGCGCCGAGTCACTAGCGCCGGAGACAACAAAGGAAACTTGGCGCCCAACACATACTCTTTGGCAAAACTATAGACCCCAATTTCCTTGTGAACCACGTCATATGGCTAGTTGCGCATCACATCCTTCCAAACCTCTTGAAGGTGACACTTGCCCTCACCCTCAGGAGTTCTGGTTCTGGAAGCGCCCTATACTGACTGTAACGTTCAAGAAAGAGAATCCCTGGGATATTTACTTCTGACAAGGGCTGTGTGTGTTGCTACCCAGCTACGGCCAGCACCTTCTTTCGATCTGTATATACAAGCTTTGTAAAGAAGCTCACACAGCCATGACCCGGAAGCAATAATAGTGATTACTTAATGCGCAGCAGAAGATGCCAAATGGCTCACAAGCGTCGTCAAGCAGACTTGCTTTGTGGTTAAGCTGACGAAATGTCAAAAGCATAATACGCATAAACCTTTCTTGCCAGAAGGGTAGGAATTATAACCTTCTGCGGAAGGCTTCTATAGCTTAGCAGCTTCTTATCATTAAAGTGTGTCCCAACAACCCACCCAACAAGCCACGCATCTCAGGTATGCCAACCTAGCTTCTCCGGCAGCGGATGATGACCAAGGCTGCATAATCGTGTCCAGAATCTGCGCTCGCCCGTTGATTAGAAAGTCCTGTGACAGCTAGAGCAAAGTATTCTAGAAATTTTGAGCTTTTCTTTTGTTTCTGCCTCAGTGGGGCCACCATAATTGGTGCCACTTGTGTCTCTGACACTATACAGTTAAGCATGCGTTATTAAGCCGAAAGTCTTATATCGCTCATGCAACACACAATATGTCGCCGGAATCAGTGACACAGAAAGTCACGTGAAGGGACGTCACAAGGAAAGTGGATGAGGGTGTAGTACGTCCCTTAGATTGCTAATAAATATCTGATATTTCGTCGTGCCTCACTGCTCGCTCCGCATTCGTCATGGCTCGCAAATTGTCCCTAACGCGCCGCAGTAGCCATAGCAACTGCGAAGCGTTAGTGAAGGTAAGGAATCACTAATGGACCTCCATGTGGCGCCAGATTTGGCCTCTTTCGTATCAAATGATGAAGCAACCGTTATTCGCACAGTTTCCGGTTGGTGTCATACCATTTCGCTTCCCGATTTGCATGCATCTGATAGACTAGTTAACGATATATGAGCGTCCCTCACAAGTGATGCTTCGCTTTCGAAAGTTAAGCCCCACACCAAATTTTGGCACATGATTATCGAAGAAACGAAATTTATTCGCTCGAACCCATTCAATATCACGCGCATAGATTTATCTTTTCAATACTCTTAAATCACTAGCTAAGCCGAACTGAAATATTGGCTTGATATCCGCACAACTGCTCCCTGCCATAAACTAACGCGTATTTGCATCTATCATAGCGTCTTTTATACTTTGTCACAAAGTGATGACTCAGCTGATTCTCAGTGATCGTGCTGAGCAGATGAAGTGAGCAGCTTTAATTAGCATACATCGTACAACGCTTCAAGGCGTTAGACACGGTAAGCAAAAGCAGTACAACTACGCCCAAGTTTAACCCAGAAAGCACAGTAATTCACCAAACTTCGTCATTTTGCGCAGAATACTGCTGCATTTTATTTATGCCCTAGAAAGATTCAGCGCAGAGGATACTGCTGTCTCGTTATCCTTGAAGGCATCAGAAAAAAAAATTGTGCAGTACGGTCCACTGCTAAAGAGAACATGAGACCGCGTGGCTGCAGCGCCTTGCAAAGCTCTCCCTCGAAAGCCGGCGACAAATAATGGCACAAGATGCATGTGCAGTAACCAACACTGGTTGCTCTTTTCCAGCATGCACATGGTGCTATCCATTGTCGCCAGTTGTCGGTGGCAACACTTTGCGAAGTGTGTAGGCCATGCGATCGCTCGTTCCCTTTAACAGTAGACGTTACTGTGCGTCGCGTCCGAATTCGACATAAGGCGTACCCGCAGCAAGTAGGACAAGGTGGCAAGATACCCAGAGAGCTAATCAGTCACGAACTAATCTGTCGAAAGTAGAAATAACAGCACGTTAAAATGCCTATTGAGCAAAAGGATAAATTAAGGAATATTTGGAAAACAAGGAAATAGTTTAAGCATTCCGAAAGACAGCCAAAGTTGAGGGAATTTAAGATAAAAAAAAAAAAACATGTGCAGCCAAAAGATCAAGGTCGAGTTAAACAGCCTAGTGGACGAGCAATTTTTGAGGTACCTTGGCAAAGCGCTCTTTTTGAAAGCTGTGCTGAGTAACAGCATAACCTGATTTCATTTTATGTGTTTAGATCCGTTGTTGTACAAAGCGATTTCGAAAGCAACGCCAGTGTTTGACAATACGAAAGGGCTCACTCGACCACAAGACAGATTTCTAAACAAAGTAATAACAAACGCAGCCTACACACCACACATACTTGACAAGTGATTTCTTGGCATACACAAGACACTGAAACAGAACACATGCACCTACTGTCAGGAACAATGTGCAGAAGACCTAAAATACCTTATATGGCAATCTGCATCTTTTTCACGAGGAAGAAACAAAATTACGCATATTCCACATGACGACATGCCGACCCTAGCACATCAGACACTATCAGGCACCGCAATAAATTATGTCATTGCCATCTACGGCAGTGAGAGCACCCTGCTTCGAGTAGAGTAAGAGCACTTACAACGCGCAGGTCGGCAGCATGGCAGGCAAAAAGAAACAGCTTGAATAACCTTGAATAAGCGAGAAGCTGCATTCCCATCCCTTCTAAGTCCCTAATTTCTCAAGCAGCGGCCGATAGCCATCCCCTCAATCAAATGAAGGGCTTACTCATTCATTAATTCATTAATTCATTTGTCGAGTCGCAGGGGAGAATGCGCTACAGCTCTGCTTTCGCCTTATTGCTGAGTGACGAAAAAAAAAATCATTGACTATTACTCTCATGTATAGAGCTAAGATATTTTACAAAAGCATTGCAATTGTACACTTGAGGTGATAGCGTGAAACACTTGGCTTTTTCGTAGCCTTAACTCTTGTGACATCAAAAAATAAGAGAAAAAAAGGGCGTTTGTGAAGAAATGAAGAAAACAACAACATGCACTTCCACCACAACCTACAGTTTTAGAGCATTATCAGAGACGTTAGTACGCCAGAGAGAGAGAGAGAGAGAGAGCTCAATGGTCCACCGGAATTTGTAAAAAAAAAAAAAAAAAAGACAGACAGACAGACAGACAAAAAAGTGCACCAGAAGTTTATCCTATTTTGTTATCTTAAGATTACAAAGCGAACGAATACTTATTTGGCAAAACATTTCAACAAAATACAATATTTACAGAATATTCCCAACATTTTCAACTGAATATAATGCAAACTCCGTTATTAACGGAATATAGTCAGCATCCACAAGAAGTCACAGCTGTAGCACAGTCACGTGAGAGATGGGATAAGCAGAAGAGCGAGGCAGTTGGGCACTAAAATTGCATTGTCTTTAACAAGCCGCGACTATAACTCAAACTATGCCTTAATATGCTGTCATAACAATACGGAAGCATACAGAGCTTTTCGTCAACAGTGACTCTATCTAAGCCACTTCACCAGTACTGCAGCTTGGTGCGGGTGATGAGGAATAACGGGAAGGGCTGCAGCCGGTTGGCCAGCGTGGCAGTGCGCCGTAGCCGGTGCGCTCGGAACGCTTTCTGGAGAGTGCGCGCGGCGCGCTCCAGGCGCAGCCGCTCGCAGCCGCGCACGAAGAACTGGGCGAGAATGTGCGCGGCGCGCTGCTCCTGCTGGCGTTGCATGGTCCCCGAGATGGGACGCATGTCCCGCAGCTCCGGGTAGGCGGCCGCGGCGTCCGCCTGCAGGCTGAGTCGCAGGGGCTCGCACAGCGGCTCGTACATGTTCATGCGCACGCGAAGCAGCGACTGCAGCAGGTGGACGTAGTGGACCCTATCGCCAGGGAGAAGGGGCACGTCCATGATGGAAAGCGCCAGCATATTGGGCCGAGCCAGCCGCAGAGGACGCGGAAGCGAGTCCAGCAGCGCCGGCAGTGCGCACAGAGGCAGAGTCCGCCGGGCGGCCACGTCCAGCCGCGCCCACGCGCTCACGAAGTCCACCATGTCGGCGTCCGACAGGCCGCTCAGCTCCGTGTTGAGCGCCTGCAGTCCACCGCTCTTAGTCGCGTAAATTGACACGTGCGTAGCATACCTGCTCGTATCCGGCCAGCAGCACGGCGACGTACGAGTTAAAGATGATGAAGTTTGAGATGAACAGGTACGAGACGAGGTAGGCAACGGCGAGCCCCTTTCCGGCTGGCAGCAGCCACACCAGTACCTCGTTCCACGCGCTCGACGTGGACAGCCGGAAGAGCAGTAGCAGCGCTCGCCAAAGCTGCCCGAAGTTCACCAGGCCGCTGCACACCGATGCTAACTCAGGTCGCGATGACAAAAAAAGGTCGCGATGGCACTTTGGATCACTAAACTGCGATAAGGCCTCTATCGCGCGGTGGTCCGAAGCCCTCCACTGCGCAACGACGCGACGGCGTAAGCTACCAGCCGACATATAAAGCCCCGTATGAACGGGATAACGTGAATGCAAGGGTTTTGGCAGGCTGATTCCCATATCACCCTCTCATATGAAAGGCCCGAATTGGCAGCTCCTGCCAAACGTAATGTCAAGAAGCCCTACGTCCAGTTAACACTCGGCCATGTCAGCCGCAAACTACCGCCTCCCACGACTTCTTTTTCTTTCTTTTCTTTTTCTTCTTCTCCTCATCCTTCTTCTTCTTCGTCCAGCCTTTGAATGTAACGGACGGACAGTCACCGCGAGTATAAAGGCTTTCCCCTGAAAAGCTCTCTCACAAACTAGCGCAGGACTATTCAGAGAGTGGCAAGAATCTCACTCAACCCCTATCACACGGTCATTTTCAAAGGTGATTGAGATTTTCGAGATTTTATAGGTGCAGAAGTTCTTGGCATAGGAAATGCTTGCCCCTATTTCTTATGGAGGCGAAATTATGCGGGCTATGCGTACCTTGCTGTGCTGTGTAATTTGCACTGGCGGAATGAGCGGCTGCTTCCGCGGTTCGCAACGCTAACTTGCGGCCATATTCTACAAAAAGACAGTTTCTTTTTTTGTCTTTAGCACCTTAATTCATGCTTTCCTGCACGCGGCATAAGGTGAGGAATATATGCATTGATATACGCAAAATGCTTGGCCAAAGGACGCACAAGAGAAAAGCGCTACGGATCGAAGTATGCGACACTGGCATCATTCGTGCAGGATGCAGAACTATGTGGAAGTCGTTCGCGAGCGGGGATTATGTGGTGAATATGCGGCACCTGTAGCTGTCGTCAGAGCGCAGGTGTCCGAAGAGCGAGACGCCCATCACGGCGTACACGAACATGACGAGGAAGAGCAGCAGAGCAATGTTGATGAACGCGGGCACCGAGGCGGCGAAGATGAGCACCAGCTGGCGCACACCACGCACAGATACCAGGTGGCGGAAGACTCGCAGCAGCGCCAGCGTACGCATGCCGCGGAGGAGGACCCACTCAGGCCGAGTGGGAGACACTCCCGACAAGAGGGCCACAGCGCCTGCGTTCAGGGAACGTATCTCTTTTAAAAAAGAAAATTGCAGCGGTTAAACGCAGTTAAACGAATTCTCTATCGAGCGATAGCTAGGTTTTTCTTTTTGTGTCAAAAGGCGAGACCATTGTTTTCCTATTCACCATTCTCCATGCTTGGCTCGGGGCAAAACATTCAATTTTATCCCCCGCTAACACATGGTCGAATGACGTCATCGTGTGTTAACCACGTGGCTGTGACGTCATAAAAATTACACGACTCGTCAAGGTCATAGGGTCAGGTATGGTCAGGCCATTGACCAACTAAGCAGTAGTAAGTCATAGTTTTCATCAAGCAGTCAAAAAGTATGTATTCATTCACATATTCATTCACACTACTAAGCGAACCTTGTCTCGAGGCAAGATAAGTTTCAGTTTGACTTTGGTCGAGCTTGAATATCATCCTGGTACACCAAAGTGGTCTACAGGTCTGTAACCGGAGTCGTAGAGCTATTGCTCTAAAATGTAAAGTTTTGTTTGGTTGCTTCAGAAAAAAATGTCGGAGGAAGCTCAAGCTTCGCCTTAGCAGAAGACGCAATGGAGTCTTTTCATTTCGCGACTTTTTTCTCCATATTTCTGTTAATAATAATTGGTTCACAGGAAAAGGAAGGCGCAGTATATGCCAAATTTGCACTGTGGACACCTGAAACGCACCGTAAGGAAAGGGAGGAAGGTGAGAGTGAAAGCGGAGAGGAGGTGCCGTAGTGGAGGGCTACGGAGTAATTTCGACCACCTGGGGTTCTTTAACGTGCACTGACATCGCAGAGCACACGGATGCCTCTCCGTTTCGCCTCCATCGAAACGCAGCCGCCGGCGGTCGTGATTGCCCCGCCGGGGTGGTGCAGTGGTAAGATGCCCGACTACTGCCAACGCCTCCTATAGGAGGCGTTGCTACTGCCCGGAGTTCCCGGGTTCGAACCCGACCACGGCGGCTGCGTTTCGATGGAGGCGAAACGAAGTGGCGCTGTGTGCTGTGCGATGTCAGCGCACGTTAAAGATCCCCAGGTGGTCGAAATTACGCCGTAGCCCTCCACTACGGCTCCCCTTTCTCTTTATCCAGTTTCAATCCCACCTTCATCCCTTCCCTTACGGCGCGGTTCAGGTGTCCACAGAGCAAATGTGACAGATACTGCGCCTTTCCCTTCCTGTGAACCAACCAACCAACCAACCGGCGGTCGTGATCAAACCCGGAACTCGAGCTTCATTTCCAAAATGGAGCTTCTCGCGTGCGCGCACGCACGCACGCACGCACGAGCAGGCCCAGGTTCCCAGTTTAAAGAACTTCGGAAGTTCGAACTAACGCATTGGCGGCCTCGTTACCGGGATTCCTAGAGAGTGCAGATACGGATATAAGGTCCACATAGCAGGGCAGATTGGCGGCGGGCGAACTCAGTATGCTGAACGCAAAGACGTGAACTCTACCATGCGCGAAATTTAGCATAGCAGTTCAGAGCCAGAAATTATACAGCGTGCTTGCGTGTGTGCATGCAAGCGCGTAGGCGATGGCTGCTTCCTCGGCTGCCTCCAAGAGGTGACCGAGGGGACGGGGAAAATATCAAGGGGTCGTAGGGGAGCCTGTCGAAACAATTTATCGCAACTCACCCTTGCACAGTAAAACGGCGCCACTTCTCACGTAACAAGCACAGTTCAGTAAATAAACGGCAAACAAAAAAAACTCAGATTTTGTCGAAGGAAAGGGCATAACACAAAACAAAAGGTGAACAGACAGGGATAGGGAGATGATGGGCCCTCTAATCGGTACATTCAAAACAAACCAACCTCAAGGAACGCACAGATAAGCCCTGATTCCTAATGGTCGTCTTGATTAGAGAAAGCAATCAAGGGTGGGGTGATTTTGGACTGAAGGCTTCTGAGGCGTCATTTTGTTGCCGCGCTTAATCTTTTCTCCACGGAGATAACTACACAGACCCGACAAGTCTCCTTTCAGTCACACTTAACGGTAATACCCATGTAATCGTATCTGAAGGTCTGCCTGCTGCTACATGATGCGAGGGTTAGGCGGTATGTAGAGCTGTAGAGTAGTAAAAACGATGTCGCTTCTTTTAGAATGCTAAAATACATGACAGATTCACAAGTCCATTTTCACCTACAGTCAATGCTGGGTGGAATGGACTGGCTTCATTGTAAAATCGAGTAAAATAATTTTTTCTTTGTGCTTCAAGACTTGCGCAAGACAAAACAAAGTGATTTACGGTGAGTTCCTCTCCGCATTTTTCACACAGTCGTTTTTCTTTTGTCAACAAAAAATTATGTGTCATGTGTGTGGCCAATAAGGAGACGGCATAACATAACTGCTAAACAAAGTGATTTACGGTGAGTTCCTCTCCGCTTTTTTCACACAGTCGTTTTTCTTTTGTCAACAAAAAATTATGTGTCATGTGTGTGGCCAATAAGGAGACGGCATAACATAACTGCTAGGAAACGTTCCTGGTGACACGATTTCCATTCCCCCAAAATTGGCTTCACCAAATGCAGTTTATTGTTTGCTTCACTACTCCATGATGACTGCAACCTTCCTTTAGTTTGCGGTGTAGTAGTGCCATGCAGTCTCTGCACGGCATATTGAAGTTCTTGATTTGTTTTTTCATGGGTCTGAGTAGCACTAACGTCAGCTCTCTCATTGCCTTCAATGCCAACATGACTCGGGACCCAACACAATGTTGTGGTATGACCTTGAGCAGAGGCTGTTGTTATATTGTGTATGATGTCCCCATGTAGTGTTGAAACTGCGTTTTTATGGTGGAGGGCTGTGAAAATAATACTGTTTGTGATGTTCCCGCTGACTATTTTTCTTACAGCCAAAGCTAGTGCGTAACATTCAGCAGCGAAAAGACTTGCACACTGATGTAGTCTCACTGTTCTGTTTTTTGTTTTTTCATTTTCCTTGTACTACTGCACTACCGACGTGTTTTGTTGTCCTGGAGCCATCTGTATAAAACTGTTCAATTCGCATATTTTTCTTCAAGACCTAAGAATTCTCGCAAAATGTGTTCATGTGGTGATTTCTCTTTACAAAACTGAGTTAATGTGAAATCACAAACAATGGGGAAGCCGTACTATTGTGGCAGTGAATCATACGTTGATGTAATATCAAGAAGGGCATTCAGTATTCCTAGCTCTTGGCATTTTTTTTTTTCAAACCGAAGTAACAAAGGTTTGATTGATTGAAGTCTGTTGTTGAACATAACTCTGGAGGTGCAGCAGTTAGTAACAATAAGATAAATTATATGATTGGACAGGGAGCGTATGTTGAGGACATTTGAAAATGTAAGCATGGTTCTTCTGTATTCGAGGGAATGCTCATTTGTTTCGACGTACATGGGAGAGGTTCTGTAAGCCGCAGATATGAGACGCAAACCGAAGTTATGCACTAGGTCTAGACGCTTTAGGTATGATGATCCTGCAGACCCATAGACTACACAATCGTAATCCAAACAAGACCGTACAAAATAGTGATAAACCCTTAAAAGGCGTGTGCTATCAGACCCCCAGTGTCCTCGCGAAAGAACCTTGAGTATATTTAAGGATTTGGCGGTCAACGCTGGAAAAGCTTTGAGAGCTTAGGCCTCTTGCTCTCGACCTAATAGGCTTTCAACTGTTATATTCTGCAAAACCATACCGTGGGCGGAGTATTCCCCTGGTGGTATCAATGTTTCCGTCGCTCCTAGGTAAGTAGTGAAGGCTAAAACTATTCTTTTTTTTTTTCCAACTATTGCTTTCAACGTTTGCCAGGAGAGGTTACTGGAGCAAGCCGATTTCGATTATACTTCGGAGCGCAATAGCCTGCAAGGTCTGGCCTGCCAGCAACAAAATCTCCGCGCTCACTCGCCTTGTTCTTTTTTTTTTTCTTCCGCACTTGCTCTGCTTAATAAGAAAATAAAAGACTGAAGTGCGTTTCAAGACGTCCGCTCCTTGATCCTATGATTGCGCGGTTTCTTTTATTTGTACACGTTTGTTTAAGTAACACAAAATAGCCCGTTTCGTTCAAAGATTGGACCGAGCACGAAGAACTTGGTCACGCAAAGGTAGAAATTCTAGGTATTACGAAAGAAACACAGCGCTCGAGCAGTGTGGGTTTCAGCCGATTACCATGGTAGCGGAGCTCCTCTCCTATATCATGACCAATTTAAAAGAAATTGGTGGATTTGCTTAATTTTTTTTTCTTGTGTAAGCGACAAAGTGGAAGAACGCAGGCCGCTTCGTGACGACGTAATCTCGGTTTGCGACTATTTCGGGGGATCGTAAAACGTGTCCTCCTCTGGACTGGGCGCGATATCTGAACATTCCGAGTGCGCTTCTTTAACTGTATACTCGCCCCACCAGTCGGCCATGGAGAACGCTGTAGTACGCTTTGATTATTTACCCCTGATTGCGAGGAGGCTGAGATACATCTGTCGCCTAAGACATTTTAGAAAGCAATCATAAATAAAAATAATACAGAATCGTCGTTTTATATTATAGCCCATAACTGTTGGCCACCGAGGGAAGATCACGTGCAAGTTATGTTTTGAATCTTTCTGCTTGTAAAAGACGATCAGTGTTTTTTTGTTGTTGTTGTCTTGTTTTTTACAGCATCAAAATCCTTTCACTGCAGTTAACTATCATAGGACTGCGCTGAAATTGTATGAATTAAATCGACTGTTTGTAATGTTTCGCGGATTGCACTAGGTGTTTTGTTTAATGTTTAATATATTCAAGATTAGTCGACGTCCTTATCATTGACGACAATTACCTCAACATGAAGGTCATCGGTTAATCAATAAAGTTGCAAAGGAACGAATAAAATAGGGAGGAAAAGAAAAAAAAAGGGGGGGGGGGGGGGGGGGGGGGGGCTGGTTTGTTCACGCCAAACCAGCACGCGTCTTTTCCCAACGAGAGAAGATCCGTAGTCTAATTCTTGCTTTTTTTTTATAGTTTTCTTTTTATAACAGTGCAAAAAGAAAAGAAAAAAAGACATTCTACTTTGAATAGCCCAGATGCACAGTGGTTGAAGCCGCACACAGTGGCGCAAGAGCGGATCCATGCGGCTACACAGCGTCGGAGTTGCGGCTGGGCGTTGAGTCAGAGCAACCCGACCCACGCAGACGGGAATCACGCGGCGGCGATCGACGTCACTTTGACGGCCACTGCCGCCGCCGGGGGACAGTGGAGCACACCTGGCCGCGCCGTGATCGATCTGTTTAATGACAGCCGCCGCAAGTGACCATAAATATTGGAGCGATAGAGCGTTTGTGCGATGATGTCCCCGTCGGCGCGGTTCGAAGGACGCCCCCTCTCCATCACGGCTATCGTCGTAGGAGAGGAAAGGCAGGAGATTGGTGAATGGACGCCGGCCCTGATTGCACCCGCTCCCCTCCCCCCATTTGTTTTCTGTTTCCAGGCCTGTGACCCGATACCGCAGTATCTAAAACAGTGTTCATTCAGGAAAAGGTTCGCAGGAGGCGAAGCACTCGGTCATAAACACCGCAAGTCGCTGTTCAGCCGAAGGTGGCCAGTATTCTAGTGGTTCGAAGCGTTCACAGAGAAGGGGGAGGCGAGCAATACATTTCTGGTTAGTTGTAGCATTACAGTTGTATGTTTCGCTAGTGCTGTCGTCATCACTGAATACTTAGAAATGTCCTGTTTCGTTGATGCGGTGTTACTTTTCTATTCACTACCAACGATGCCTTTTCGGGTGCTGCAGGTAGCTTGAATGAAGTCAGATTGAAAGGTATGCGACTTGCGTGCCCGTTTCGAGAAACTAGAGATCAGTGTTGAACGACACGGTAGTCCAGAAACTCATCGAAACTCATTTCCTCCTTGACAGGGCCTGCGTGCTTCTTCGGGCAATAATCTGTGTTGCGAGATGCTGGCAGCTTTTTCTCGATCAAAAACAAAGGGCGGAGATATCGGCAGGTTATACAGCCGAAGTCAATATTCAGCTTTTAGTGCCAACGCAATATTTTTCTCATTAAGAAAAAGTCCGGTGGCCTGTGTTTTGTGTGCTCGAGATATGGTCCTGGTAAGGAAAATTGGGCAGCGTCATCAAGGAGCCGTATAACGCACACAGCGAGCCGCCACGATACATCATTGCTGGATGCATTCAGACCCATCTGAGACGGAGGCTATCTGCCACTTCAGACAGTACTATACATTTCGTTAGTCTATATGTACTGGGCACTGGCGGACCTTCCTATCGAGGCAGATTTTCAAAGTTTTACTCGTAAAGCGCTCCGAGTGGTGTCACATAATACCTCGTTGCATATAGTGTACATCTACTTCCCAAATTGAAAGCTAACTCGCGACAGTGATTCGGGTTGACGACATATAAAGGTTGTCCCACGTAACTTGAGCCAACGTTTTAAATATGAAAGGAACCTCGAACGCGAACGTAACCGGATGCATAATGTTATTCGGACCAGAGGGCGCAGGGTGGCTCTCAAGCTGCAACAATGCAGCTTTTTGCCTTGCGTCCTCTCTCCTTTGTTACTCATGTAACCTTGTGAGAGCTAATAAAGATATCATTCGTTCATTCATTCATTCATTTTTCCTTTTACTGATTGTCTAATTATGCTTAATTACTTAGCTTTTTAAGCATTGCCTGCAGTAAGTAGTGTAATACGCAAAGTTGCAGAGCACCTTCGAAAGTCCCAATAAACTATTTTCTACGCGAAATATCTCACGTCGGGGCCCGTATTCCGAGTTTGCGTTGTTATCGAAGTGTCGCTATCTCACGTAACCTCGAGTCATCTGATTGGTCGAAACGCCGGGACATGATGTTGCCACCCCTTCCGGTTCCGGAGCGGCAACACACGGTTCCGGCATTTCGACCAATCAAATGGCTCGAGGTCACGTGAGATAGCGACACTTCAATAACGACGCAAACCTGGAATACGGCCCTGATCATTTTTAATTCCTTGTTTTTCTGTTCTAAAGAAAGCCCGCGAAACATGAAAATAAAGCCACGTGACAGGGCGCTTGCGCGCCGCTATTGTACTGCTTTTAAAAGTGCAATAAATGAACAAGGTCGGATAGAATGGAACAGGACACGGCAAAGCAACAGGGCATCTGGCTAGTGGTGGTATTTGGGCCTCAGCATCACGTCGCATGAAGGCGCAAATGCGTGTCGCTGCCCGAGCGTCACGGGAGCAATAAAGCGTCCAAGACTGTGAAAAAAAAAAAAAAGAAGAAGAAGAAAACAGCTAGCCATGGGACAAAAGCTCGAAGCTTAGACAAAAAGTACCGCAGCAATGCCTCGTGGTTTTCAGTTCCCATAGTCAGGCTGCAGCCAACATTGTTTATGTATGGCGCGTTTGAGAACGGCACAATAGCGGTACGCAGATGCTACGTCGCGTAGCCCCTTTTTTATATTTCGCGGGCTTTGAAACGCAGAAACGAGGACAGCGAGAGATATATCGTGTAGGAACCAACTTAATGAGAGGTTTCTTAACGCACTCTACAACTTTGCGTATCCCATTTGAGGTCTGCAGCGAATACTTTAAACACTGAGAAATAAAATGCAGCTGTTAAGCTAGTTAACGCGCCTCACGAAATTTCTTGGCAAGCCGTCAAGCATACAAGTGTGCCTCCGACTGTATAAATTCACTGAACCGTTCGCAGTACAGAGTTGCGGCTGGTGTCGCACAATTACTCGTTTTATATACCATTTACCTGCCAGTTAACGAGAAGGCTAGCTTGTCAAATGTATTCGAACCGAGCACACGGCTCTCTCTCTCTCTCTCTCTCTCTCTCTCTCTCATACACACACACACACACACACACACACACACACACATACACAC
>JAJIZL010015622.1:921461-937256 GCA_023969395.1 Amblyomma maculatum
ATTCATTCATTCATTCATTCATTCATTCATTCATTCATTCATTCATTCATTCATTCATTCATTCATTCATTCATTCATGTGTGTGTTTACGTTTGTTGGTGACAATGCAGCGCTAGAAGTTTTCAGACCCTGAGAAATACTCGTCTTTTTGACGAGTATTTTAAGAAGGTAGCCTGTTTTGACTGTCAACACTCCTAAAAACGAGCAGACGGGACATGATGAATTGACCTCTTATCACGCGAGATCCACTCGGATTCCATTTTATATGCATCCTCATGCACTGCTTCATTATGCAACATGCTCAATGACATGATGTCTTTTGCAATAATAATGGATAATTGGAAGCGTTAAACAAAGATCTCGAAAGGAAGTATTTGCCGAGCAAAGCACTAAGAAGCAGCGGAAGCTACAAGAGCGGTTGGAGGCGATAGACGAATGGCAGTGACTACTGCTTGTGCAGCAGGTTTCTGCTCATACTCGTGATCGTATCCAAGCTTTGCTGCTCTTTAGTCGCTGTGATAGTTACTTCAGTCATTACGGCATGCAATTAAAACAAATACCCCCCCCCCCCCAAAAAAAAAAATGGTACCATGCGCAAACATTTAAATTTCACCCATGCCTGCTAATATAGGAAGCTGCGTTTCTTCGTTAAGAAGCGAACATGGTAAAACGCGTGGAAATGCACTAGAATCTTCATTATGCTCGACCTCCACCAGAGTTTAATCATTCTTCGTTCGAATGATCAGTTTGTCACTTCCTAAGCTAAGTAATCGACGCGTCGTTATGAGTATTAGAAGAAGTTAATGACTGATTGACAGTTTTGTCTACATACTGGTCATTGCTGCTAATTGATTCCTTGACTTAATGATCAGTGGACGACCACATCCAGATGGCGCACCTTCATCCCCGGCAGGAGTGAGATGATGCGCACAGGCCTTAGCGCTCGAGTGGCACGCAGCACTTCGGTCACCGAGCTCTGCACGCCTGCCACGTCGAGCACCTCGTACAGTAGCGAAGTCTGCGAGCAAATCAGCAGCGAGGCAACTTTGGTTTCAGCCTTACGCGGATCACAACCGATGAAAGAAATATTCCTACACTTAAATACTTCATATAGGCTGTTTCCACTTTAGTATACACGGTGATTGGCCTGAAGACAACGTTCACGGATGATAACGATACTTTTTAACCAGGCTATCTGTGGGAATCTTCTTAAAATAAAAAAGTGCGAATTATATTTATAGAAAGTCTGAAGACAGTCTATGTACTTTCTATAGAGAAATAACGACTATATATTTGCGGTCACAAACCTGAAAATTGTCTACCGACAGCCTATACACAATTATCTACGGGTAGCCAAAAAGAAAGCTAGAAAAAGGTCTGCTTAAACTGTAAGGCCATAAATAAATGTAATTTGCGAAGACCGTCTGTAAGAGTAGTTAGAATTATTTATATGACGTTTTAGGTTACCTCAGCAAAGGTTTTCAACAAATCGGGAAACAGCTGTTGTGTTAAGCCACTGACATACCGCTTACCGTCATAGGGCGCTCCTCAGAGTACGATTTCACACTCTGCTTGGGTAGTAATCAACTAATATTATTTATGTTATTTTTGGAGTGAAAGCATTAATGCATCAGTCAAGGTCAACCTGCCCGGCCGCTTGACCTTCAATAAGCCAGAGGTAAAAGTGTGGCTATATAGCTTAGCCTCGGTACCACCTTTGACCTTTGAAAACGGCAGATACAGCATCATCTTGTAGTTGCGGGCATCCTCGACTCGATGGTCTCGGCAATTTAATTGCGGCAAAACCATGTCTGCAGTCAGCCTAACCAAAGCAAAAACACGCAAAACCACACTTTCGCTTCCCCTGGCTAGGTTTAGCAGGGTTAGAACTCAGCCATTTTTTTTTCTTATTCAGTTTAGGATCAAATGCCTTTACGTTGTAGAAAACACTTCAGAAAACACTTTTCCAATTTTTCCCGCCAAGGAAAGTCCAGAAAGTCTTAAAAATACTACGTGACTGCCGCTCATGCGCAGCCTTATTGCAGCGCTGCCAACCGCGTTTCCAATAATATCTTTCTGCGCGGGCGCGCGGACGCCCAAGTGATCAGCAGCAGCAGCCCAATTATACCAGCAATGCAATGATACAAATAAATAAAATGCAGGTTGCCTTGAACTGCGTGGCTTCATCATTTTCGCTTCCTTTCTTTTGTTCTCTCTGCGAAACAACTCAGCAAAGCTTGCCCGCGCTCTCACCTTCCGGGTAGGCTTTAACCCTCAGTACACTCTAAGCAAGGACAGGCTAGTAAGCTACAAAGACATTAATGAGCACTATTAACTAAATAAGGTGGAGTACCCACCAAGAGATAGGAAATAGGAGCCAAGGAAGCATCTGAAGGCGCTTACAAACACTTTTCCGAATCCAGCTGCCATTAGCCAGAGGTACCCGGGCCACTTCTCAGATAGATATGGTAAACATGACATGGTCGCGTTCAGAAATCCAAAATATAAATCAAGATACAAAAAAAAAAACAGAAGATTTTTGGGTCACTCTACTGCTGAGCTCACACCCTAAAACTAAGGTAAGGTTTAATCGACTGACCGAACACACAGCACGGGTCCAAGCACTCCAGGCCGCCAGGAGGATAAGCTGCCGCCTATCCTGTGTTTACTCCGCCGGGGTGGCGCTCGACTACTGTTCCCAAGGATGCGGGATCGAATCCCGGCCTCGGCGGCCGTTTTTCGATGGAGGCGAAAAGCAAGGCGCCCGTGTGCTGTGCGATGTCAGTGCACGTTAAAGAACCCTAGGTGGTCGAAATTTCCGGAGTCCTCCACTACGGCGTCTCTCATAGCCTGAGTCGCTTTGGGACGTTAAACCCCACAAACCAAACCAAACCAAACCAAACCACTCTGCACGCTTCCTGCCTCTTAACGTTACATCGACCATTTTCCGTTCCATAACTCTCTGTGTTGTGCTCACCTGAAGTAGAATCATTTTGATTATCTTCGTCTTTTCGGCTCCATAGGTGAGTACCGGTAAGAACCAACCGTTATATACTTTCCTCTAGCGCGATACTGATAACCACTGGTACTGGTTGAACGTGGTCTGGATCTGTTGTTACTATTTGTCCTAAGTAGATGTATTCGCCTGCTACCTACAGCGCTGCGCTACCTATTTTAAGCTACTGTTCATTTCCCAGACTGTTCAACATTCGCTTAGTCTTCTGCATATTAGTATTCAGGCCCACCTTCCCGCTTCTCCTCTCGAGATCATTAATCATTCGTTGCAACTGTTCCTCTGAGTTACTTAGCAAAGCATTGTGATCAGCGAATCCCAGATTACTGAACTATTTATTTTCCATCAACCCTGATCTCTAACTGCTCTCATTCTGTCTCTGAATACTTCTCTAAGCAAGCTGTAAATAGCCCCGGGGAGGTTGTGTCTCCTTGCCTAACGCCTTTCTTAATTGGAATTTAATACTTTATTTATATGCAGAACTATGACTGCTGTGCGGCAACTATCTCCCAGCACTTTCACATATGACTCACCTGCACCCCGATTTCGCAATGCTTGCATGACTGCTGAGGTTTCGACTGAATCAAATTTTCTCGTAGTCAATGAATACTATGTATAGACCAACACCGTGTTTACAAACAAAGGGGGCGCTCGCGGCGTCGCAGCTGACTGGGGGTGAAAAATAGGGTTAGCACCCATAGGAATACATGGAACCGAAATATTTCTAAGTAGTTTTCTCATTTCACGGGGCACCTGTGATGTCGTTATTCGGTACAAAGCAACTATGAACATCCTAGAACAGATCATCAAAATATGAAATCTCATTACTGAGGCGAAGTATTTTTAAAGCACCGCGAAACATGTTGGGGTGCGAGTTGGGAGGGCGACCCGTAGAAATACATGTAAACACAACTTACCGGAACGTTTTTCTAATTTCGCAGAGCATCAAAAGTGGTGGCCGGTCGTTAAACGTTGACCAGCGCTTTGAAGTGAGAAGAAGTGTATGGTGCGTGATTACGGAGGCAGTCTACTTTTAAAACTCCCCGAATAACCTGTGTTGTGAATCTAGACACCGCCAAAAGGCAAGCTGGGAGTAGCGAATCGCACAGTTTTGCTTACAGTCTGATATGCTGACGCATAAGGTAAATAAGCTTGATAATACTGTCGCTCCAGTGATACGTGTTAGACAGAATTACATTTAAAAAAACAGTTGTCAAACGCCATACGACAATATGAATCGAACAAGATTCGCGCATTGCAGCAGACGACAGCGTAGCTGGCGATACCCACCGCTGCCGCCTCCAGCTCCGGAGCGTCTGCTAGCGACAGCGGGTGGTGCATGGTCGTCTGCAACTGTGCGCGGTCAGTTTATCGGGCTGTGAGCGGTCCCGCAAGTCGTCAGCCTTGCATTACTTGCAAGAGAATGTAGTGTGCCATGCAACATGACGTCGGGGCGTCGTACAAGACGTTCACCAAAAAATGAAAAGGGTTCAACGCTGCTGAACCGAGCAAAATGTTGCGGTAAGTTGTGTTTACATGTATTTCTATGGGTCGCCCTCTCAACTCGCACCCCGATACGTTTCGCGGTGTTTTAAAAAATACTTCGCCTCGGTAATGAGATTTCACATTTCCACGATCTATTCCAGGGCGTTCATGGTTGCTCTGTACCGAATAACGACATCACAGATGACCCGTGAAATTAGAAAACTGCTTTGGAATATTTCGCTTCCATGTATTCCTATGGGCGCTAAGCCTATTTTTCACCCCCAGTCGGACCACGCTGGCGATAGAAGCGCCATCGCATCGTGCTTACATCACAGATCGGTGTTGGTCTATAGGGGCTGGTTATATTCCGAAAACTTTTCTATCAACTGGTTTATAGTGTGCATATGATCGAAGGGAGAGTACCGTTTCCGAAATCCTGCCTAACCCTTTGGTTGATTGAAGTCTAACGTTGTCCTGATCTTATTAGTGATTATCTTAGTAAATATCTTGTAAGTAACGGATATAGTAAGCTCATTTTAAGTCCTTAGCGTCCCCTTTCTTATAAATTAAGATAAAGAAAGCATTCTTCCATGATTCCGGTATCTGCGATGTCATCAGGCGTACACAGAGCGGTCAGTTTTTAAGGCGAAAGCCTTTCTAGGCTCAAGGAAAGAAATCCCGTGCGCGAGATCTGTCAAATTACACGAGATGTGTTCTTGTCTAGCGTCCCTGCCATCTGCAATCCCACACTTGAACGCGCGCCAAGGAACGCCACGTGGCAGGAGCGATGGTGTACCTTCCGAACTCCGAACTCACACTTGCCGGAGCCTGTGTGATAGATAATGGGCCTTTCCTTTCCTGTAAACCAGTTATAATTATATGTAGCAGTGCAACCACCACGGATAAGCGGCAAACGATGACAGCAAATGATAGGAAATGAAGGGTAGGCTCTCGCCATTCTCCTTTTAAAATACATCTAAGAGACCCTCTGATTTTTCTAGCACAATATTCTCACCGTCCGTCAACAAATTTGTAGTTAACCTCATCCCCTACAGCTGCTATCTCCCCTTCTAAAGCTTCTCAAGCTTTCTTAACTTCAGCCTTCGTTACTGGAGGAACGTGGAACGTCTGATTGCTCTTCACTACTGCCAATCTCATTATTGCCCTGACTACTCCGGCTACTCTATAAGTCAGTATAGAACTCCTAGGCTACCTTGATCGTCTTGTCCATATTAGTAATGACACTGCCCGCCT
Source organism: Amblyomma maculatum (assembly GCA_023969395.1). Classification (NCBI taxonomy): domain Eukaryota; kingdom Metazoa; phylum Arthropoda; class Arachnida; order Ixodida; family Ixodidae; genus Amblyomma; species Amblyomma maculatum. The sequence continues at coordinate 927,214 of JAJIZL010015622.1, forward strand.
TGTCCCTCAGTGCATAAATTTGATTTTATGCCTATGCCCAATTTCCTCTTCACCGCTTTACGGCTACCATCGTTCATTACAGCATGCTAATTTTCCTCATGTTATACTTTCTTATGTCGGCTAGCTTGCACTTGTTAATTAGCATTGATATATCTGTCAGTTCTACCCGGCCTGTTGTGTTGGAGGCTTTCATACTTCGGTATTTCTTAAATCTTTCGTATCCTTATAAAGTTTACCAGTATCCTCTCTAACTATCCCCGCCTACTTCTATACCATGCATTCAGGAATGGTATCTCTAAAATTATAGTTCGTTGCTTATAGGCTAAAGTCGGCTTCCTCGGTTAGCGCTGAATATCTATTTTGCAGCGAGATTCCGAATTAGTCCACTTTTCCTGTTACCGCTATTTATTTGATTGACTTCGTCCTCACTAATATTCCGTTCCTTCTCAAAATCCAGATTAATTCGAGACCTTACCATCCTGTGGTCACTGCATCGAACCTTTCCGCTTACGTCTACATCGTGCACAATTCCACAGTTAGAACACAGTATGAAGTCAATTTCATTCTTAGTCTCGCCGTTAGGGCTTTTCCATTTCCACTTCTGGTTCTCCCGTTTGCTGAAGAAGGTATTCATGATTCGTAGGTTATTGCGTTCAGCGAACTCGACTAATACACCCCCTTGATATTATTTGACCCAATGTCACCTTCTGCCTGGTTTCCATCTTGCTTTTTCCCTGCCTTGGCATTGAAGTCGCCCATCAGTACAGCGTACTATGTTTTTCCTCATTGCCGATTCTACCTGTTCCTAGAAGCTTTCGACTGTCTGGTTGTCATGGCTACTTGTAGATGCGTAGGCCTGTACAACCTTCAGTTTATACCATTTTTTAAGCTTAATTACGATGCGTGCCACCCTCTCATTACTGCTATAGATCTGATCTATATTACCGGCTACATGCTTATCGAAACCTACCCCTAGTTCTCGCTTCTCCGGTAAACCTTGATAAAACAATATATGCCCATCCCTTAGTAGATTATATGCCTCATTGGCCTCCTAACCTCACTATAAGCCCTATTACATCCCACTGTATTGGTTACGGCACTCGTCTAGGGCGCGGGATCGAATCCCGGCCTCGGCGGCCGCTTTTCGATGTCAGTGCACGTTAAAGAACCCCAGGTGGTCGAAATTCTCGGAGTCCTCCACTACGGCGTCTCTCATAGCCTGAGTCGCTTTGGGACGTTAAACCCCACAAACCAAACATCCCACTTTATATATCTAGTTCCTTTAACAGTAGTGCAAAACTAAATTCACTAGCTAGAATTCTAGCATTAAACATTGTCAGGGTCAGTTTCCAATCATGGCGTGTCCTGAGATAGAAATTCTTAGCACCCTCCGCTGCGTCACAGGTCTGACCGCCGCCGTGGTCAGTTTCTCCGCAGCCGCTGGGGACTGAGGGCCAGGAGTTTATTAGACCATTTATAGGATTGCAAAACATCTATTTCGAGTATTCATGCGAGGTTGAGGACAACAACTGTGCCAGAGTGGTCAAATCCTGTTCTGGTGAGGAAGGGAAAGTGTTTGGGCGTGTTGGTTCATCGTCACGCGCTTGTCCTGTCCCCTCCTCGTCCTTTGTGGTTTTTCGCGCTTTGCTTTGTTGCTGGTGAGGAAGTGCGTTTCCGAAGGTGTTCAGCGGCATCAGGTCGCACCCCAAGCCTGTTGATGCAACTCCATCGCACGCATATTTTCTTTTTTATTCCGGTGGGCACCAGGGTTCGAACCACTGTCCTTTCACACGAAGCGTACGTTATTTCTATGCCTGGTTGTATCTTTGGAACGGATTTAGTTAAAAGCGTATTTTTTTCTAATTGATTTCATTAAAAAATGACAAGTTTTTAAAGTGGCCTCCTACCTTAACGAATTATTTAGTTGCACGAACCTTCTTAAATCCGCCATCGAAGCGCCGCTGAACGCGATAGAAACGTTTAACGAAATTAAGTGTAGTGAGTTCTTCACTTCTACGAATGTTTTGAGCGGCATAATCATGTGTGTCCCGAGCCATATTGAGCATTTGAAGTAGAACCAGAACGTTTTATTGCGCGTTTTAGCGATGAGAGCCGCGCTCCGTTGCCGCGCGTTATTAAAAGTAACTCCCATTTAGCTTTAAGCTGAATTGGCTACCTAAATGAGCTCGTAGAAAGCCGAATTTATAAGTGGCATTGTACGTTATTTGGCTCCACAGCCACAGCCAGCCATAGCCAGAGCTTTACTCTACTATCACTACGTTCTAGCTACAAGAAAGGCGTACGTACACGCGTTACTGGTTAACCATGAACTCCAAACAAGAGCGCCTTACTCTAGATTAAAAACGAAATATTTTAAGTAAGCTGGAATCCAGGTAGCTCCAAGTTGGCATTGTGAAGGTATTCGGGATCCCAGCGTCACCACTGTCTACGATTATGACGCTATAAGCAATCGCTGCCACTTAAGTGTGCAGCTCCACCCTGCAAGCAAATGACTGTGCACTGGGCATTTCAGAGAAGTTGACGACGCTTACTTCAGTTCACTAAACTTTCACAATAAACTTTTCCCTCGGGTCCCTTGAAGTTTGTTCAAGTGAAAATTTACTGTATTCTGACCTGCTATTCGAGTATTTGTTATGGCTTATAGTGTTTGACATCAATAACCGACATACAGCCGTAAAAGTGAACTTTCACGGTACACGGGCGCTTTTCGTTTCGCTTCCAGCAATGCTCGGCCACTGCGGCCGGTGTCGAACTCTTGATCAGCAGTCCAGTGCCCTAACCACTGAGACATCACGCGGGACGAGCATACTTTTAAAACGGTGGAACGGGACCTCTACCCAACTTCCTCAGTCTCAATTTTTTATGGTAGTTAAAATCAGCTCTATCAGAGCCTTGAGCTAATTCCGGAAAAGGTGCGGCATCGTGAAATCCACACCTGGTGTCGCTATCCTGAGGCCGAAATCACAACAGCGACATGATGCAGGACATGTCTATGATTGTCCTGCGCCCAAAAAATCGTAACGTTGTTTATATTGATTGATAAACCAGCCCGCGGGTGCTAGCAAGTGACGATATGGTCTGATTGAAAGACAGAAAAGCATTGCGAAGTTCACTCTTCAATACGATGACCTCACCTGTAGCTTCCACTGGGCTTCATAATCTTAGCGAGGCACGAGGCTGGGAAATATATAGCATTTAAACTTCACCTTTTCACCAGAGCAGCAGTTTTAATCCCACAGAACCGAATAGCGTGCTAGGAATGGCGCACAGCAGATCTCTAAAAATGGCCTTTGACACCGATGGGCAGGCGTGCGCACATACCGACTGCACGCTGAAGTCTAGAAGGTGCCATCCTGAGGAGAAGTAGGCGTGAGGTCCCTTGGCGACAAGCACAAGGGCCACGTCTACGCTGAGTAGCACGGTGAGCAGAGAGCTGGCCAGCTCCAGTCGGCCACGCACCTTGGACGTCCTTCGCCCTCCGTCCAGGCACTGCGCGCGCAGTGCAAGCTTATGGCAGCATCTTGTGGGTGGTTGCAGTTTTGCAACACGCTAGCAAAACAGACGCTACCGTGTTGGAAAAAGAAAGATAGAGAAATGCTTTCCCGCAACAGACACGACGATTAAGGAAATAATTGGGTTGCAAGATGCGAAAAACTACTTCACAAGCCGCATGGCGTCAGGGTTGTGCACGGACTCATTGCTAAATCTCACAGGTGGGTTGTGGAATCGATATGAGAAATTTTTACAAATATTTCAAGCAGTCATCACTGGGTAGAAATTCAACCACTTTGAGTGTCGAAAACAGGGTGACGAAATTACTGAAGACAAGCAAATAGTCCAAGCTGGGGCTAGCTATAGCCATACATCTCTGGAACAGTCAACTATCGAACGAACTTGTCGCGGTTCTCTGGCATTTCGCTAAAACTATCGGCCAGTAGCGTACCCAAGGTGCACCGAGCGGTTGAAGTAAATAAGAATAATCAATAAATAACAAATATGGCATTCATCAAGTCTGCGATATGCAAAATTCTTTCAATGCAAAATTCAACGCCTGCTCTTTTAAAGCGTTATCATGCAAGCGGTTTTGGTACAAGACGATAATGGGGCTGTGAGCCTAGGGAGCTGTGACACCGAGGTGTTGTAGCACATCTGTTAGACATAGGAAAGCAATCGACTGCGGACCACTCTTTCAGTACTGCTGAACAGCACTGGGCCCGCAGGATACGCTACTTGGTGCTGTGCTGAGGGCATGATATGCATAGGGTTGGGTGGCCGGCATGTTTTAACCCTCCCCCCCCCCCCCCCCCCCCCCCCCCGAGATGGTACTTGGAGTAAAATTCCAAAGCAATAAATTCATAGGGGTGGTCATTGTGGGTATATCCGAGTCAGATTTGAAAACTTTACGTAGAGCCTAGAGTTCCCAAATAATTTTTAAAAGTGGTCCTGGCGAACACTCGCTGACGATTTTGGCAACATATTGCCGCAACCAAGCCTCCCCTCTGATGTCAGTGGGGCTGCCGGGCGCGCCTGCTCGTTGGACGCTCCAAAGTTAGGCGAGCGGGACTGGGCGTGGTGGGGGGCGCCATCGCGACTTGTTATTTCCTTCCTTGCGCGCTGACGTGGGTTGAGTTTAGGGAGAGCGGAGGAGCATCCTTTTCTATCGCTATTATGTTCGGGAACCGAACCGAATGCAGAGGAAGCCTTGCAAGGCAGTTCTCCACCTCTCACCAGCACGATGCTGCTGAGCACGATGAGAAGAGCCACGAGCAGCCGGAACGCGCGGTGGCTGGTCAGAGCTTGCGCTCGGCGTTGAGCTGCTAGCCAGGCGTAACTCGCCACTCCCCGAGGACTGCGTAAATCAGCGAAGGACAGATTACATTCTTTTAAGAGCCACCAGCTGGACGCGTTAGCGTCCACTAAACAGGTGGAGCGAAAGTTCTTTACTATCAACGTGTCTTCTAGTTCACTGTCGGCTTACGCGACTCAATGCATGCACACTCGCGTTTTCCGAATGACACTACATCCTGTTCGCCAGCGCGAAAGTATCTGCATCTCTATTGACAACAGAGCAAATTTCATTATTACCGTAGCATCCTGTGCAGCATAGCCGGCAATCGACGGACTGCCGTGTAATGTGTGCCATATAATGTCCTTGAAATATGTGGGGAACAATCTCACGCCACGCTCTTTAAAATCGGTTTTCCCCCGAAGCCGCCGTGGTAGTTACTCTAGCTATCACGAGGTGGATGGCGCCAGCTTTCACGTGGTGCGGACGAAGTTTTGGGGGGCTCTTGGATAAGCACGTGCTGACCGGGATCAGGGAACCTGGCGACAGCGGAGCGACGGGACAGCGCTATATGGAGGAGTTCTTTCTTTCGTCATATTACAGTTGCCTATAGTTAACTGTAGAAGAGTATATAGCTACTTAGGTGTCCTAGCGGCTAGGTTATTAGAACTGGTCGCTTGCCATTACATGGAATATTTGAGTTTAAATTGGTTTAAATTCTTCAGTGTCAGTGAATTCGTGTCTAAAGTTTTTATGTGGCAAAAGGTGAAAAATGGCCGATATGGCGGCAAAAATGACGGACAAGCAAAAAACGTGCTAGATGTGGTGAGGAGTGCATCGAGACGGAGAAGGTCTGAGAGAGGGAGCGGGATCGGGATATATAGTGCACAAATGCACACAAGAAGCGAGGTTATCTGTGTGGGCGACAGGCAAAATACAAGGGCGGATCCCCGGAAGTATGTCGTGGGGGCGGGAAACAGGGCCAGAAGGGGGGCCGTTTCGAAGAGAGAGAGAGAAAACGCAGCCAGCTGATGTTCATTGGCGATGACTCAAAGATAAAAAGTGCCACGGAGCTAACATGGAAGGGGTGAAAGAAGATAGTGGAGCTGAGATCAGGATGTTTCCTGGAAAGGCTTTAAACGCGTGGTACAGATAACGAGAGACGAACTGTCAGAGAAATCTGTAGAGAGCAGCATGGTAATGGGATACAGCTGCAGGATTAAATGATATTTTAAACGGTGACGAGGCGAAAGTAGTGGAGCGATTGGCAAAGGAAGGGAGTCGACGATTTGCGGGCAGTATTCCAAGGGTGCGGATTGTAGTATGCACAGTACCGGATGTGCTCGGAAGAAACGCAGAGCTTGAAATGGAAGTGGCTAGGCCAAACCAGGAGATAAGGGAATTAAGCCGAGAGGTGCGTTTTGAGGTAGCAGATATCAACAGAGAAGTCCGTAGATGAGGCCTTGGCAAGAATTTTCAGCGAGATGGAATTCATTGCAGCGAAAAGGTTGGCGCTGAGTTTGGCTGGCGTCTGGCAGGTCATGCGGTAGCATTTTTAGGGGGCCTTCGAAAATTCCGAGCGTAGGGCTTCACAGTGAAATAGCAAATATGTTGGAGAACGACTCCAACCAACCGACCAAAAGGATATTTAGGTAGAAAGCTAATAAAAATAAATTTATCTCCACTATTCATTACATAAACATGCAAGGCGGCGAAAGAAAGCGAAATGGTTAGAAGCCGAAATGCAGTTATGAGATCATGAAGCCAGCGCATATGCTCTGCTCGGTGCGAGGCCTCAGGGACCTTGTGACAGAACAACAGCGGAGAAGAAAGGTGAGGGTTTAGGTATACCGATACACCAACGAATCAATTGGCATAGAGTACAACCAGCTTGCAAAGAACGTGTCTGGGTTTAAGGAACAATAGAGGGTAAAAAGGCCTGGCTAGGGGTAGCCTATTTATAGACAGGAGACAAATGCAAACAGGAAAACAAGATTCTACTTAAATGTCTCAGTGAATATATAAAACAGTTTAGAGACAGGGCCCAGCTAGTCTTATTGGGTGCTATGAATGGACACATTGAAGATTTGGATCGATACTTAATGCTAGAAATCTGTAAGCAATTTAACCTAGCTATTGTGAATAGAGAAAGGAAGTGTGAAAACTAGCTCACGTGGGAATTCCGGAATAGGCAAACGACCATTGATTACTGCTTGATGTCACCAGGAACCTACAATAATCTGGCGAGGATGGAAATAGATCAGGAAGGCGCGTACAGCCTGGGAAGTAACCTAAAACGTATTTGCCTACAGATGGGACACCTGGTCAAAATAAAAAACCGGAAATACAAAAGAGCAAACGCAAATTTAACCCAAAAACAACTAGAGCTAATAGGGTCAGGCATTTATGCCCCATGGTGGAGTGGGATTATAATAACTTAGCGCAACTCATCCCTGCAAGAATTCAACAAGTAAAGGCCTTACACGAATGCACAACAATCGAACTACCGCTGACGACTCTGAAGACCTCTGGCGCTGCATAAACACTGCCATTACACACACACAAGAGATCACAGCAAAACGTTCACATCGATGGCAGCGCCAGAGGCCTTCAGAGTCATCTAACCAACTAACCCGCAAGCAAGTACTACTGAGCTTTAAAACGGCTGACGGCCTAATTGCGATGGGGTGCGGTTGCTAATGGTGGGTTAACGTTTCTTTCGCGCACCTGCAGGTTAGATTTTGGCTGAGCAGCGAAAGCGCAGCTATTCGCAATGAGGAGGGACTCACCTTTCTGCCGTGTGAGGTCCGCACATCCACTCCGTGCATGGTCTCTGCGAGGCGGCCATATAAAACGTCAGATGCAAGCGACATTTGTCTAAGGAGAGAGGTCCTCACCATGAAAACTATGTTAATTTTTTATGATGTTTAGTTTTATTTAGAGGTTTTAACGCCCCAAAGCAACTGAGGCTGTGGGGGACTCTGTAGTGGAGGGCTCCGGAATTTATTCGACCACACGTGGTTCTTTAAGGTGCACTGACATTGCACAGTACATGGGCGTCTTGCTTTTCGCCTCCATCGAAAGCAGATGGTGTCTTCGCCTGCAGCAATTTTTTCTGCGCATCCGTGCCGTGGGTTGCCGCACTTTCGGCTAGCAGACGCCGCACTGAAGTGACGCTCAGTGATGGTTCCAAACAAGCTGGAACCGAATACGCACATGAAAGGACATCAGTAAACCGACGGCGTGACCAACTGGTATTGCCCTAAGACTAACGAACAGATAATTTCGGCAGGTGAATGCCAATAATTAATTTATCTCTTATTACAAATTCTACTCTTTAGAGGCTTCCCCTATACTTTGGATAACTAATTTTTCGCTTCAGGTTAATGATCAATTTTGCTCTCACTGTACCATCTGCTAGTATTCTTGGTTAGCTCAATTGGTAGATCGACTGCCCCGCAAAGGTTATTGTCTCGGGTTCGTACTTCGGACCAGGATGGATTTTTCTTTACCTACGAAGTTTCTAAAATTATAGCCGTATGGCTGGGCTTAGGTGGATGCCACTGAATAGTCAACCCCTTATCTGTTAGTGTTTATTAAAATTAATCCAATAAGCAAAACTGTTTTCTGCCCACAGCTTTTTAGGACGCTTGACCGCTGAGCCCGAGGGTTCGAATAACATCCGATGGTGTAACTTTCCGGAGCCCTACCGAATATCCGACGTCGTTTGGGATGTTAAGCCTCATAAATCATACAAAAACTGTACTTGGCGTTCTCCAGCTAGCTTCCGTTCGCTAATATTCTTTAATCATATGCGTTAATACGCGCGCAACATTTCAAAAGAATGTACAATTAGGTGACATGCAGACGGAACAGCTTGATACACATCATATTTTCTGAGCATAAAATGAAGCAATCCTAATGCAGCAATTTTTATAAATACAGCTCGAAAAACTTGCCTCTGTCAGCTCATTCGTCATTTGATCAGCCCACATCAATAATTTGTCGATGTGACTGGAGCAAGCAACAATGCAGGCTAATTTGTGAGGTTGGCGATGGCTAGCAAGGAGGATGAAGAATGTATCGGAATTATAACTGTATGTGTTGTGTTGTGTTGAGTTTTCTGGCACATAAGCAAATAATACCATCATGCGCCAAACACAAGGTTGCCGAGCTTCTTTTATGAATGAAAGCGAAAAGTGTTTAGAAAATTACAGCTTATTCAGGACCCCTAATTCTTTATCTAACAGTAAGCAGGGGTGGAACGGGATATATTCATTATAGAATGGAGGAAAATATTTTTTTCGTAAGCGTCTCTCAACGCTTTGCAACGTTATACCCCACAAACCAACCACTTTTTTTTTTTCGTAACTGTTTCACGAGATCAAAATGTGGTTCAAAGAGAGCTCACCTCCATATTTTTCGCATTAAGATTTTGTTCTTTTCTCAGTAAAAAATTGTGTGTCAAGTGTGTATGTCCAATTCGAACATGGCCCAAAATCACGTCACTGAAAAGCTCCTTCTGTGTACATGACTTCCATTCTCCTATTATGGGTTTTATCGTGAGCCGCACATATATGAGTAATGTTGATACCCATTGTTCAAGAATATTTTTCTAGGCTGTAGGGTTCTGAAACGGCAGCATCAGCACGACGACTACCCGCTGAACGCCAGCCCTAATGTCGCGAATGTCAAATAAAATCTCATATGTAACATGTCGGTTTTAATTTTGTGACAACGCATATAAGCTTGCTGTGACACGGTCATAAAGTGAAAATATCTTAGGCAATATTTTGCAGCACCCATTCGGTAGCAAATCGCGACTACCGTACAGGCGCAGCCGTGGAGATACTGCAGTCCTCAAAGTAAAGACCACGCGGCGGCGTGCGAGTCGGCAGTAAATGGCAGCACGCGAGTACGGCCAAAAAAAAAAATGTAATTAAATAAATAATAATAATAAATGTGTTTATAAGAACGTCTTAAAGGTGCTGTGTTTGACGTCACTTCCTATGCACAGGCACAGAGTCGGTGCTTCTCAGCCAAAGACAACCCACAGGTTTATCCTTATCAGCAAAGAAGAAATCTAACCGTGGATCAATGTACTTAAGCTAGCAGATCTTTTGGAGTATGATTATGTAGCCGGCCACAGGGAGCTGAATGCACCCTGTATGTGAACTCCAGTGAGGCCGGAAAGAAAGAAAGAAAGAAAGAAAGAAAGAAAGAAAGAAAGAAAGAA
>JAJIZL010015622.1:945616-956776 GCA_023969395.1 Amblyomma maculatum
AAAAAAAAAAAAAAAACATATTCAATATCCCCATTACCCGCTACGCGATTTCTTCTTACTGGCACCATTATTACTAATTTTGTTAGTCTTGCAAAACGTATGGAACAGCTCATGACGTCACCATTATGTGGCATGGACGCTATCACTTCGCGGCTTTTTAAAGATACGAAATTTTATAATGCTATAATTTTTGCTAAACCATTTGAACAATCTCCTGAGTTTGGTTCACCACCTTTGGTTTGAAAGGTGGGCAGAACGGTTCCTTCGCACATGTCTTGGAAAAAACGTTTTCCCAATAACTCTCGACTTATTTAAAATGTTAACTTTCCCATGTAAGAAAATGAAACATCTCATCTACTTTCATCTTGAAAGTTAACCAAATTATTTCCTAGTTATTGCCAATACACGTCTCGTATGCATTCTATTGCCAATACGGGCCACGTAAATCATATTTGGACAATACCAAACTTATTTGTTTTATATATGATCTGCATTCATTCTTAACAAAGTTCGAACGGAAGACTGCGCATTATATGATTCGAGTTTCACACCAGTTACTTCTTTTCAAAATGAGTAATCTTAATCTGTATCCCAAGGTTACTTGGTGGCTGCAGTTTTCCTCGCTGATCGTTCGTTTCTCTCATCGTCGTTTCTCTCCAGTGAGATTAGGCTCCCGAGGGTTGAATTCTTGGTAGCTTACTCATTTATATATATGCTTTATCTAATAGCATTGTTTCTTTATATCTATTTCTGCTGATGATTGTGTTATTTACCGTGAAATTAACGATAACTCTTACTCGTCTGTTTTTCAGTGTGACACTAATCAAGTTTAGAAATGCTGTAGCTTATGTCATCTGGGATATAATTATAAGTAACTATCAATATATGTGCTCCTCGACGTAGCGCTGTAACAGCCCTCTACGATCTTTGCAGTGCACCTCTGAAAACTGCATTTCCTTGCAAGCACCTCTATGTAAATACAACTAAGCTCCTTTGGAAGCCACATAGTGAACTTACCGTTAACAATGTTAATCTTATGTTGAGGTGCCTTCATAAAAATCTTTCTCTTCTAATTCAGTAAAATTGCCCTCATAATCTTCCCGGTCTCAATTCAAATATCCTGTATTCCTCTGGTATTCTGAACGAGAATAACTATCATCTGGAGTTGAGTCAGTAAAAAGACGCCGCGCGAATCATACTTACCGATTATCACAGCCATGAAAATCATAGTATCATTGTAGGCACTATTTTCAACCCAAATAATATTTTCTCACGTTTGTTTATTTCGCGGTATTTATTGGATGACACGTTTCATCTTACGAGGCGGCTATAAATCTCCTCTGTATGTATAGGTTGTCATCATCAGGCGGACTATGCCCACTGCAGGGCGAAGGCCTCTCCCGTTTTCCTCCAATTAATCAGGTCCTATGCTAGCAGCAACCACTTGACTCCTGCTACCTTCTTAACCTCATCCATTTACCCAATGTTCTACCGCCTCCTGCTACGCTTTCTTTCCCTTGGAATCCAATTGGTCACTCTTGGCGTCCATTGGTTATCCTCGCTTTGCTCTACTGCTCTGTTCATCCCCATTTCTTCTTGATTTCAACTCGAATATTTTTTATTGTTTAGGCAGGATTAATAATCTTTACAAAGGAAGTTTTACTTCGTCATACGAGATGTTGTTTTTATTTATTTGTCTCCCCATATATGTGAGTTAGAACCCCCTTTCGGCATGTGGCTGGCATTACTGACTTTATTGTTTTAAAACTCTCACAGGTAATACCTATTTTATCAGCTTTTCTTTATGTTTCTTTTCGCTGCTTATTTTCCCCCACAAGTCTTTTCTGCCATCTTTGCCCATGATGTATTTTGTGCTTTTCTTTCACCCATAGCAAGTTAAAAAAAAAAATTGCAGCACTTCATATGTTATCCACTGTATGCTCACCCTACTGTAATGTCTTCGAGCCATATAGGTAATTAAATAACTAAAATATGGAGGAGATGGAGGAGGGGCATGACGCAACAGCGTTGTTGGATCTCGCCTGCGGCTCCTCTTGCGGGCCCTTAACCATCAGTCGCCTAATGTGTGTCTCTGTTGCATCACACATAGTGAATAGCATACAGTCGCAGTCTACGACGTTATTTCAAAGACTGCACAACATAAATTTAAAACATAAATTTAAAAGCCGTACGATCGTGTCTGCATGGCTTAGTGTGAACATGTCTGACTCGGGACCCAATGTTCCAAGAGTGTTCCTCAAATGAGATACCCGAGATGGCAGCGTTTGCCAATATCCGCCATGTCATTGGCATGCTGCCTCATGACGTCACACAACACAAGGACCAATCAGTGCCGGCCATGTGACCTGCCAGTTGCATATGCCCAGAATTCGTCGCTGCCAACGCCGACAAAGCCGACTCCAGATTTTACGCAGCAAGGCCTTTAACGCCGTAGCAATAATAAGTACCAAAACAAGATTACCAGACCGTAGCTTGTTTGTAAGAAACAAACCTTGTGCACGTTGGGTATTTGAGCCATGCTGACCAGAGGCTGAACGTACAGCTGGTCCACGTTTACCTCAAAGTCGCACATCTCCTGGAATAGTGTCAGGTCCATTACGGACCCCTGCTCCATCTGCAAGAGCGGGAAAGCCGTGGGAGTCACGTTAGCTAGAACCGTTATTGTCTCGATCACATAATCGAGTGCCGGTGAAACACGCGGCGAGGACCGCCCTTGCAGGGCCTTCGCCAGCAGTTTACAAAAACGTTTTAGATGCCCCACTTGCACAAACGTATTTGCAAATTTCATTTCACCAAGATACCCATTATTGACCGCCAGAAGGTAGTTATTTCATGGCACTGTATTTCGGGCGAGAATAGAGAAAATCTTAGATGACATAAACAATCGTGTCCTACGAGCCCCCCTGATGTAAGAGCACCCCTGAAAAATAATATACTCTACAGTATACATTGAAGCCGGTGAGGTGTGGTTTCATTTTTAAAATAATTTTCTGCATCGCGCTATGTTAAAAATGGAGTGCTGTTAGAAAGTTAAAAAAACAACAACAAATAAGACGAAGGAAAACATGAGACACACAATGGCACTGACTCCTGCCTGATGAAATTGCTAATGCCATCGCCGCTATCTTTTGATCATGAATGATGCAGAAACAATCCAGAACAATCTATATTCATTGGCGTATCTGACATTATGGCTGGCTATTGCTTCGAAGAAATCGATCGACTCGCGGGCTACCAGCGCCCATGGCATTCTACGAATCCGGTTGTACTTCAATGCTATCTTCTTCTTTACAAGAGATACGCCTCCAGATGCGTATGAGTAAGCACACCTGGAGCTTCCGGGCGCGCATCAGGTTATTCTCGCCAACGTAGGTGTGCACGGTGACGGCCAGCATGAGGTTGATGAGGTACGCCGAGCCGAACATCACGGTGCACAGGAAGAGCGGGAAGCAAGCGGGACCCACCGCTTGGAGGAGCTGCGTACCACAAAACAGACGTAAGTCTGCTCCTGTACTATCTTTGCTCGCATGAGTCCGCAATGCTAGAAGTGTTCATGCAACAGGGATGAAGGGTGCTTTTCGCTCGTCAAGTGAAAGTGCCAAGTCCACTGCAACCTTGAGAAGACCATGAGGAGATATACGTGATCTTATTCTAATGCATCAAACCTGTTCAGGTGATCTATGCGAGTGTTCGTGACAAATTTAAGAGCTGTGCATAAATTCTAAAACTTACATTTTTTTTTTAACAGCGCCTCGCCGCCACTGGTAAGCGATTAGAGCGATGCTATGCCGCGCTCTTTTACCCGCTCGTGCCCGTCCATGCAGACTCATTGGGCGCTCTCAATTCCCATGAGCGGGACAGGGCGGAGCGGCGGGGCGCAGTTGCGAGCGACTTTATTTTTCTTTGACGCGTCGGCATGCATTGGCTTGAGGGGGATTATTTTCGATTGCCATATTTTCGCTGTTAGTGAAGCTAGAGGAAAAACATTTGAGCTGCCGAGACGAGTAATATTTCGATTTGTTCTGCACGTTCTCTAACCTGAGTAAACATTGTTCACCGTCATTTTCACGTACGCAGAAAGCGCCAGTGAAGAGTAGGTTCTGCAACAAAGATTCTCTACCGCCTTATTTTGTCCTGTAAAGAGTACTTCGCCACATACTGATCAACCTTGCAAGAACAACATCAGTACATGATACATGCTCTCTTAGCTCCGAAAACGAAAAGGAGAAAGAGACAGTGAAAGCAGGAAGAAGAATAAGAGATTGCGAAAAAATAAAGCGCGTGCCCTATGTCACTCTTCGCGGACATCTGAAGAGCACCGTGAGGTTAGCCGAGCCCACATGGCCTGCTTTTGAACCTTGTAATCGGATATTTACGACAAACACGAAGCTCAAGATTTCTAGAAGGTGAGGAAGAGAGTGGCATTCACCTCCGAGAAGCTCGTTAACTTCCTAAACACAGTAATGGGCTAGAATACGGGCGTAAATCAGACTCGCCGCTTGGAGTATTTAGCTAACCCTGAAGGTGCCGTGCAGTGCCAAACATTACCTAGTGCAAGGATGAGAAAGGGAGGGGTGGGGACACACCATGTTGTAAGCGGTCTGCCAATTGTCCAGGCTGAATATGTTGAAGGTGGTGAGTAGCGCGTCCATCACGTTGTCGTAGGAGGGAAAGACGCGTCGCGGTTCAACCGTGTCCACGGTCACACACGAGAATCCTGGCTCACACGAACTGCGTAGACAAGAGTGGGCTGCACGGGATGCGCTGCGGAATTTGCGTGATGCGAAGACCTGCCGTCATAGCAAGGATGAACAATATTCTTTCTATTTCCTGAAGTGCCAGTTGACAAGATTATGACAGTGCAAGGAATGAGCACCAAGTGATGGCTTCCACACTCGTGCTGTCGGCTAGCAGGTGAACTAGAACACCATACTCGCGGAAGCATTCGTTTTACACTGACAGTATACAGCACGGAGAACTTGTGAGATACTTAAGATGAAAGCCCATGACTTTCGTTTCGTCAGTAAAGAAAGCATATAAATGCCACGATCTTCTTAGCGATATGTCGCGCGTCCCGTACATGAGAATAAAGCGTTAAAATTCAGCCTCGTAGTTTGTACTGGTCGCTGTTTACTTTCGGTTCAAAATTGTTTCAAGTTGATGTCTAATTTTTCGTTTGGAATATTTTTAAGTGCATGATGCAATATCGTAGGTGCTGCGGCTACAGCGTTGGCCTGAACGTATTCCCGCCCTTCGACACTAGGACCCGAGTTTCAACTGCCCGCAGAAAATTGCAGTTGATGGCGTCATTTCCACAGATCATTTGTGTGTGGCGCACTGCAAGCCACGCGGACCAACAGCTCACGGAATACGACTGCCTGTCCGGCCTTCTATTTGAAAATAAGCGACACGTCGACATAGATATCAGGAACAAGCACCGGCAGAGCCAGGTAATATGCAATTGTTCAATCTAAAAATTATTTATAGTCCTCACCGCAATGAACATTTGCGTCCAGCTCAGCTAAGATAATGGTAAAAAAAAATCCTTGTGAATGAGGGCTTCCTCGCGAAATGACAAGAACGATCCACGCACTATGCGGCCAGGATGCTGCCGCATACGAAGCCCAGACGCTCGCGATCGTCGTCCCCATCTGCGCCGGTGCGCATCCAGAGGCTGCGGTTCTGCGCCATGCTTCGGTAGAGACGCTCGTCCAGCACGCCCAGCCGCTCCTTGCCGACCACGCAGCGCCGCCGCAGCACCGACATGAACATCTGCGCGCCAAGCGTCGACATCCACATAACATCTTAATTGCACATCTGTTCTTTTGTATAATCTGCAAACTGGTCATATTTGCTGGCAACATGTGCGGACGCTAGGTTACAAAGGGTCAAATGAGACGGCCGCACGCCTTCAATATTGTGCTGAGAAGAGGTACTAGATAGGTGCTAGATATAAAAATTACAGAGCAAAAAACATCCGTCACTCAAACTGGCGTTCATAATGCAGTTATGAGACGATCAGTGCAGGAGAGAAGTTCAAATTTATTTCTTCCTTGCAAATAGTACTAATAGAGGAGCTGTAGAAAAAGCCGTGAGACAAAGCTTGACAAAGTCGTGACCCTTTCCCGCTTGGCGGCTATAAGGAGCAGTTTTGTGCACATATATTGGCACAATATCATAACACATATAAAGGCTTGTAAAAAACAAGATAACAACAATCTAGAATTTCTTCGTCTCAGAGCTATGAGCAAAACCAAACAAGTACGTAACAATAAAACTTTGCCTGCTGCCAGTAGGTACCGATACCATGTAAGGGTTTTCGCTGGCAGAAAATACGAAGCAAACAATGGACAATTTAGTGAACAGAACAGTTTAAAATTATTACACTGATATATGCTTAAGATTGAAATAAGATTACCATCCAAACGTTCTAGGCCTAAATTCAATTGAGTTGTTGGTGCAGTCAAATCAAATGCATGTCTTGTGGAACTTAATGCTCGCACGTGTAACTGGGCAATATTACGTAAGCACTCCGTATATTTCTACGAGTTTCAAGTTTAACCTGACATTTAAGTAGTAGCTGCACACTCAACGCCTTCATTTCTTTACGCGTCTAGCGTGATGTAACGCGGAAGCGTCTCACCTGCAGGCCAAAGGTGGCGAATACCAAGATGCAGAAGAAGAGCAGCACGATCAGCTCCAGCATGCGCGTCGTCGCTTTGATGATGGTGTTCACGATATCCCGAAGACCTGACGCAGAATAAGCGCAATTTATTCCTCAACGCCGCCACAAAGAGGCCATGGTTCTACTAAGCGTAAGTCCCTACCAGTCGAACTCAACGCACTCCTGTCGACCACAAGGGTGGTCTTTTTCCCTTCCTTCTAGACGACACCTTGCATTCTTCGCGGACTGTGTGTCAACCAGAAGTTGGGCTGATTTTGCAGCTGTTAAGGCGATGTTGACTGGTACTTTGAACCTTGTTTCTCTTTATTTCTTTTCTTTTTTTTTCTTTTTCTCTGCCTTTAACCACGTTTACAGCGTTGCAAAAGCGCTTATAAATCGTGTTGAAATCATCATCCTCATTTTTGCACTGTTAAATCGCAACCGCACAAAATAAATGGACGGCTGCGATTGGTATAGAGCGCCCAGACGACGGACCACGACCTGCTTTGGCCCGCGGACCAAGCGTCACGTGACGTTTCACTTCCCGTTTATGAAGTACGCGCCAGGTCCGCGGACCGGAGCAGGCGATAAATGGCTGGACATTTTTCTCGGGCCGCGGACCACAGACCTAGCGTCGTCTGTGAAAGTAGGTGCTGCGTTGACTAACGGTTAAAGTTCATAAGCTAGCCCACATAATCAACGTACATTTCGCGCACATTTTGAAGAGTACAAAATAACATAGGTAGGGTCTAGACCTCGTCCGATGGGGTTTTTACACAGCCTTCGAGTACTACCCGACGATACGTGCCACACTACTGCTGCCCCGTCGCGTCCCGAACAAATCTGCAGCGGCGTGTCTAGTGAAAAATGTCGAAAAACGTCGGCCCCCAGCTGCAACATGAAATTAGATAAGTTCGAAATAAAACAAAAACAAAAAGAAAACGTGCCTCACCGAATTACGTGAGCTTGCCGGAATGGTGCCGTCGCGAATGCGGCGAACAACGGCATTCTCTCTGGCGGCACGCTTCGTCAATAGGCCTAGGCTGTTTCGCATCGAAGCTACATCGAACGGTGTTTTCTGAATTTGACCAGCGCTATAGTAAATGATCTGTCCATAAAAAAAGAAAAGATCTACCCACTCTCTCGTAGCAAAAGAAAGATATATGGTCATCTCGGCGACCGGAGACAGCTTGCAAGAAGACCGGACGAGCCGGCGCCGCACAGGTGGCAGCTGATATCCGCTGCAAGCAGAAACTTGCTTGTTACCACACCTACGAGCCACTTTGAGTCAGAGATGATCCTCACGAAGTGGCCAGTTTGTATACGCCTTTATGCCAGGCTTATCATTCTGGAGAAAAACTTTTACTGCGCACTATGGCGCAAAAGGATATATGCGCTGCAGCTTGCGGAAGGCGCGGTGTTAGGGGCAGAGCAACCGGACGATGCTTGAGGGCGCTTTTGCCGCCCAAGGCGGAAGCCATTCGGCACACGGTGTTCTAAATAGCTATGACATTTGTAAACGCAGCTTCATTATGCGCATCGACCAAGAGGCATAACGTTAACTGCTGTTCTTGAGCATCAGTTGAAAGTGTATACCAGCGGTTAAGCCGGCCGCGTATGTTGTTGTGGACCTTATCGCCTTCATCTTCGCGCAAAAATGCAGCGCTGTCAACGCAAGTACGTTGTTAGTGCTCCAAGTGCTCCACTTCATATAGGTGCGTCGATGCTTAGACGAGGCCAGTACTGTACCTGAATATCGCCCAAACGCGCGCACAACTCTGCATTGTAAAATACTTTTTTTTTTAAATTACAAGGATTCAGCACTGCTGAATTAAATATTGAGTGAAAGCATTAGCTGCGGGTGACCGAACGTTCTCCTTCTCTTTTTCTTCTTCCTTAGCCCACTTATAAAGCCCCGCTTTTGAACGTGCCTTAGTGGCCTATTAGGGTAACGTGAATACCAGGGTCCTAGCAGGCTGATTCTGATATAACCGTCCCATGTGAAACGAGAGAACCAAGTTGGCAGCTCCTACTAGCCACGTGGGGTGTGTCGTCACAGCGTCACATGGGTAAGACGTGGCTACCGGCCGCGCTACGCTGAAGGCTCTAAACCTAGAGTAGTATTGATTTCGTAATAAAATGAGAGGCAACGTGCTACGAGCGTTCACAAAGCTGTGAGGTCAATATTGTATCCCCCTGGTTCGGTTTGTCAGCTGCTATTTTGAAGCACCTTGCGCATGCAGTCGCGGGCCTGACTGATCCGCAACCCAGGCCGTGGTCTGTCGTCTCAGTACACCTTTAAGCGCTGCGCCTCCGGTCCCTTCTCGTTGCCCCATGTTTGTCACTGGCAACGTACGAACCTACCATAAGATCTAACAAACGTGCAACACACAAAGTACAGCGTGTAGATACACTCCGCTGCTGTCCTTCGTACAGCCAGCGGGTGAGAAGAGGACGCACTGAGAAGAGCCGTGATCATCACCTGGGAAAATGGTGAGCACCTTGAAGAGGCGGAAAGGCCGGAACGAGTTGAGCAGCTGCAGCTGCAGACCAACGGCGGCACCAGACAACTCGATCGCCCTGCGACATCATCGGTGCCACACCACAGTTTGCGTACGCGTACTCCTCGAAAGCCAGAAAGGAATGGTGGCTAGAGGACACAAGGCGCATAATAATTCTCGGTAAAGCATGTGGCATGTTTTAGAATTGTCTACGGATCACCATCACCTGCCTGACTGTACGCCTACCACGGGCATATTCCCAAGTCCCAGTCCCAAGCCAGCTGCTCCCACCATCCCTGGAAACTTCCTGACCTCACCCGGCCATCTCCCCCCGCGGGTTCACAGGGGTATGACTCTAGGCAGTGCATGCCCTTCACTCGGTGGCTGGTGACGAAGTCTGGTACTCTTTCGGCCAGAATATGAAATATGAGGAGGGGAACGCATCCCAGAGAAAGAGAGCTCACCCGGCGCAGGTAACGACAAAGTCGAGGCAGTTCCAGAGGTCGCCCAGGTAGCTGTACTTGTGCATGACGAAGCCTCGAGCCGTCGCGCGCACCACGATGTCGAGCGTGAACAGTGACAGGAACAGCAGGCTGCGCGCAGCAGCGTAAGCGCTGTCTTGACCCTTCGGTACACAGGGAGCACGCAGTATATTTCTGAATGGGGCCCTAAGTGATTCCGCTTGCCGATAGGGCTAGGGTGCGAGGCCGTGGCGGGGCCCCTCTTGGAATATGGCATGGTGTCTCAAGTAACTCGATTTAAGAGCTTGACTAAACTCTTAAATCCATTCCAAAACTGCACGCCCGTTTTTTTCAAGGACCAAACACTTTCAAAATATTTTGTTTTCCACACACCATCGAGCAGTGGAACTGTCTGCCGACATCTGTTGTTGAATTCACTGATAACGTTATTTTTGAGCGCTCTGTAAAGACTGTCATCTTGTAACATCTCCCGCTTGGGCAGCAACGCTGCCTGCAGTACTATGAAATAAATAAATATCATGCATGAAAGTTCCCCGTTTTTCGAACGTTCAACTCACTTTTTTTCTGGCCCGGGTACAAAAGCCTTAAATGTTCAAAAGCAGGTAATTTAACATAAGATTCAGTCCACGTACCGAAAGCGGTGCTATAGCCTGTAATGTTCGTGACGCAGCAGCGGCTTCGGAAGAGCTTCTGCACTTACCTTACATAGCTAAAATGGCTTACTAGCCGAAACACCTGTAGCTCATTTTTTTTCTCTTGTCCACGACGGTGTTGTTGTTGTTGTTTTTTTGCCAGCTGGTCTGCTAAAGGGCACGTTAGGCTTTAGACACGCGCACTCTGCCTTTTCTTTTTCTGTAAAGATCACTTAAGAGACTCACTCGAGCAGCCAGTTTCTGTACTTGAAGGCCAGCACAAGCGTGTTGAGGAGCACTAGCACCAGCACGAACATGTCCAGATATCTGGAAGCACCAGCGGAGTCAGGGAATGAAACGAAACAATCGCTGGTGGAGCCACCCTTCTCTCCGCGTGGCGGATTTCGATGACGGCACTTACAGAATAGACGGGTAGCCAAGGCATGACCGATAAAAAGAGTAGCGTTTAGGCAAGGCGAACACAACACAACTGCGAGTTTCATTTTTAAACAGCTGGCATTTACGTACCAACTCTCATAACTTAATCATGTGCTCTGATCGGTCACAGGCCAGCCTCAGTAGAGATAATCAACTCACGAGACATACTGGCACTTTCCGGAGGAGCGCGAAGCTACCCAGGCCTGCAACGCTCATTCGGTGTGAGATCCATACGGACCAATCGTATCAGGCCCTTAATTGTTTCCCATGCAGATAAAAAAGCAGTTGTATTTTGCCTTTATCCATTATCAACTGGTATACTGCAGACTAATCTGGGGCACATGCAACACAACGTGTCCAGACAATTTTCATCGCAAAGAAAGAAAGAAAGAAAGAAAGAAAGAAAGAAAGAAAGAAAGAAA
>JAJIZL010015622.1:971919-982131 GCA_023969395.1 Amblyomma maculatum
ACCAGTTTAAATTCTTTTTAACACAAACTACAGCCACATTTATGAGCTGGGAAAAACTGTTTCGCTTGATGACCCGCCTATTTCACCTCGCCAGATAGTGCGCGCTAGGACTGAACGCTCCATGTGTGCTATTTCCCCACAATAACGGCCGATCGCCCACGACAGCCGTCAGTGTTTTGTACAGTGTGCAAGTGCGTGCGTAGTGAACAGTTGCCTGGACGTGGAGCTATTGCGGAGGCCCGCCCGACGTGCCGAGTACTCAGTGACCTAAGACATTTGCGGGTGGGCCTCAAGCAAACTACTGTATACTGTACCATAGTGTATATATTTCTTTTATTTTTACCTACTCTTTTCTTTCTCCCTATCACTCACCTCTTTGATTTCCTCTACCTTCTCCTCGCTATCCCTTTATTTCCGCCGCCCCAGTTCAGGTGCTTCAGATATAAGATAGCAGATACCGGGGCTGGCAAACATCTTTTCTTTCCTTTTGTACATACAATAAATAACCACTACATACATACAATATTACCAGTGGACTCATCCATCAATCATGTCTGACACTATCAGCAAAACACCCTCCTAATCGGGCCTCAATCATATGGTTTCCGGGACACACGGAACACACAGGAGGGAATGACGCCGCCCACCGGCACGCCCGAGCTCTCTTACACCGGGATCACCCCTTAGCCGATGAGGAAAAAGAGCATATCACACAGCCTATAATCACCTTTGCTGAACTCCTACAGGCCTACAGACAGGCCAGACAGACATACCCCACACCTCACAAAACTCTAGACAAGGCAGATGAACGCCGGCTACAGACAGACACTCTCGTTACACCATTTAAACTCCACCAATGGTACCCCTCACTTTACACACCAGAGTGCCCACACTGTGGAGAAAGAGCTACGGCTTTTCACATGGTGTGGGCATGCCAATTAAATCCCTTTATCGATAAACTTCCTAATCTCAATTTGGAGCAGTGGGAGGCCATTCTGCACAGCGAGGACCCTGACCAACGAAGAGGACTGGTTCGCAAGGCCCATGCTGCGGCGCAGGCCACTGGGCTGCCGGAATAGGCGGACCACCCGCAACTCCGAGAACTTCCATCCACTCAATAAAGTTTTCAATCAATGAATCCGCTGCCTAGTGCAGACAGAAAAGAATTTTTTTTTCGGTGGGTGTTCTTCCCCTCTTCCTTTTCTTTCTTCTCAGACAGAAGAGAAAATAGAGAAGACAGAAAAGGAAGAGGGGGAGAAGGACGCGCGCCGCAACGACGGCCGTCGTCCACCACCAAAGCGGTGGCGGGTGAAATGACGGCCTACAACAGATAAAAATTTGGTGGCAGGCCAGCCCCCGCCGCAAGCGACGGTGACCGACCTGTCCCAGCCCCACGAGGCAGCGGAGGTGACTCAGCTACAGGGCCAGCAGCAGGCCCGTGCATTTACAACAATATGGAGACGGGGACTCTCCGCAATCCAAACTACATATCAAAATTCATTAATAAGGATATGAATCTCTTCTGCCGGTTTTGTTGGGGAGAAATACAACTTCGAGGATATGATCTGGGCGTGCAAAACCCATAAGCCTCCCTCAGAACTCTTGCCTGATCCCTCTAAAGAAGCTTGTGACAAGCTAAGGTCCAGCGATGACCCTGGCATTCAGTTCAAGGCCGTCGAATGGGCTGGCGTTGCCAAACGTCTCCACGGCCTGCGGCACGCTAGCTGACTTCCCTTATTCCTCCCACGTATTGTGAATAAAGTTTTATCAGCCTATTTTAAAAGCAAGGCGCCCGTGTGCTGTGCGATGTCAGTGCACGTTAAAGAACCCCAGGTGGTCGAAATTTCCGGAGTCCTCCACTACGGCGTCTCTCATAGCCTGAGTTGCTTTGGGACGTTAAACTCCACAAACCACAAACCACCTTCTTCCTAGAGCCACAACGACTCACAGTTGACTGATCTCGCGCACGGGATTTAGTTCCATGAGCCTAGAAAGGCTTTCGCCTTAAAATCTCGCGTCGGCGAAATTCGTCCTAGAGATCTTTTAGCGAGATTGTTGTTGTTGTTCAGGTTCAGGTGTCCACAGAGCAAGTGTGACAGATACTGCGCCTTTTCCTTCCTGCGAACCAATTATTATTATTTATTGTTATTAATATTGCGAAACACGAAAGTGAACGCAGCTCTGAGCTAATGCTCTGAAAAAATTAAGAGGGTCTCAGATGTCACCTCAAGAGGATACTGGTGTAAGCCCACCTTTACCCTCCTACCATTTGCCTCTCATCGTTTGCCTTTTATCGGCCTTCGTTGCAGTACTACGTATAATTGGTTTACAGGAAAGGTATTGTATTGCATTGTATTGTATTAGGTTTAATGGCGCATAAGCGGCTCAGGCTATCATGCGCCAGACACAAGGTTGATCTTGAGTTTAATGGAGAATATGTGTTCATTCCACAGTTTCTTTAAAACATTTGCTCCCTTTAGAAAATAACACATGATAGGTCAACAAACACATTTTACCTAAAATTAATGCTGGATGGAACGGAATGTGTTCATTGTAAAATGCAGTAAAATACTTTTTAAAAAAATCTTTCAAGTCCTGTGCACGAAAATAAAATATGGTTTATAGTGAGTTCCTCTCCGCATTCTTCACACAATGGTTTCTTTTCTTTTCTCAAAAAATTATGCGTTGAGTGTGTGTGGCTAATGCGGAGTCGTCATAAAATAACATATATGAAACGTTCTTGATGATGACATGATTTACATTCCCCCAAAATTTGTTAAAACGCGCAGTATTTGGCACTCTTCCCCCGGCAAGTGTGAGTTAGGACGGTACACCATCGTTCCTCTTACGTGGCGTTCATTGGCGCGCGTTCAAGTGTGAAATTGCAGATGGCAGTAACGCTAGACAAGAACACATCTCGCGGAATCTCGCAAAAAGATCCAACGCCTCCTATTTTCACGCACAACTCTTGCGCACGGGATATCGTTCCATGAGCCTAGATAGGCTTTCGCCTTAACAATGCAGGCTACGCGCCTGGCAGGCACTGGCGTTTGTCCTACGATCTCTGCACTGCGTGTGTGATGCTCTTTGGGGCCACGATTGCCATCGCAGTAATTTGGAATAACTCGGCTGCAGAAGCGAACTGCAAGAGCACCAGGGTGGACCAGCTACCGGCTAAGTGCGCACATGGCAGCGTAAAAACAGCACAGCTCGGTAAAATAACACGACAAGGGTGACTCTTAAGCAAGCAACACTTTTTCTCAAACAGTGTCAGATGCGAGAAAGTGTGAACCTGATGGCGAAATGAAACAATTCGAGCGGCTTGAAAAGAAGATTGCTCAGCACTTACCCAGAAACAGAGGTGCCAGTCCCGGCAAATCGTTTTGGTAGCCCTCTGAGCTTCTCGCCTGAGCTGCGATCAACAGTCAGAGTCGATTCTTCTTTGTCCACTTCTTCTACAAGAATATTGCTAGCAGACACACGATGAACCACAGCCAGGGCTTAGCAGTGTGGACCAGGGCAGTTCCACAGAACAATAAACAAAAATCTAGAAAGAAATTGAGAAAAATAAGTTAGAAGTACGTATGACATTAAATATGGCATGGCCTCTAGCAGGGTAGAACGAGAGAAAGACGATGGCTACACTATATGAAAGAGGCACTGAACAATGGTGCAATCGTCAAGGGGTATGCCCTAAAACCAGTGTGTGACTTACTTCATAATTAAAATATTGCTACTGGAAGGTTTGTGTGTTAGCGCTGATCTGTCTGAACTGTACTCTCTTTTTTCCTATTATTTTTATTATTTTACAATTTTAATCCTTTTTTCGTTGTTTTCTATTACTATCACCTCAAAATGTCAAATTATTTCAGTAACACTAACTCCTAATTATTAGGAATTATCTATCATACAGTCAAATCGACATTATCAATTATATTATGTCACCTACAACGAATTCTGGCCAATCCCCCACTGTAGGTATGTGCCATTATAACGAGGGAGAAGAAGAAGGTAGAGGGTGGGGGGCGGGGGTGAGCCTCAGTTCGCAAATCGAGCCAACGTTTCGACAAGTGAACTTGTCTGGCTCTCTACCGTTGTTCAGTGCTGCAGCCTCTTCCGCCAGGTGGACGACGTTCCGCTGGTGCGCAGGGTCCCGGCTTCGCATCAGGGTTTCCCAGTTTTCTACTAGCTATATTTTTCCCACCCAGGGTGAGTGTGGGTATTCCCATATTATGTGGTAGAGGGTCCCTCTCGCCTCACAATGACTACACCCATAGAGTTACACCTATCACGCTCTCTCGTGTCAGTGTACATACATATGGCACCCCAAGACTGGATTCATACATACTAGTTCGCAAGCGCCTCCATGCAGCAGCTTCTTTGTCGTTCATCTGGGTCTGGCGGAGTACCACCCTACGTGCCGATCGATAATGGTTGATTATTCCCCCCTAATTTAGCCACCGCTCCTCGTTACCCCATTCTTCGAGGATTCCCATGACTGCCCGGAAGCAGAGTGCTCTAGCTAGTTCATGGGCAGCATCGTTTGCCAGGGCAGGGACGGCAGCATGCGCGTGTGTCCAGATGATCTGAATTTTCCTGTTCATCGGTTGTTGGCTAAGGATCTTTGCCACCTCCGGCGAGATCCTGCCTTTTCTAAATGTTGAATGACAGTCTTACTGTCGCTTACGATGATTTCCTTTTGTTTGTTCCAGAGCAAACTAAAGCGATCGCCACTTCCTCCTCATCCTCTAATTGCACCCCCAGAGCCGCAGCAGAGATTGGCACTCCTCGGCCATTTACGACAGAAGCCACCGCCGCCTCGGTTTGACCTCCGGCCGCATCTACGTAGACTACCAGATTGTCTTCATATTTTCTAACCTTAGCTCAAAGGCCTCAGCTCGCTTCTCTCTTCGTTCTTTATTGAACTCCGGATGCATATTCTTAGGGAGTATGGGACTACCAGGACGTTCATTATCTCCCTCTGTATGTTCGCTTTCTTTCTCAACCCTTTCTCCTGGTTTATTCCTACTTTCTCAAGAATTACCCTGCCCGTATTCGTCGTGCTAAGCCTCTCCATCTGAGAGACTTTAACCGCCTCCGCTAGCTCTCTCCGTGTATCACGTACTCCCAACGCGAGCAGTCATTTCAGTGCCACAGCTACAATTCAAAGCGCTGATTCGCCCAACGACGGCCAAGGCATATCAGAGAGGGTGAGAGTACAACAATTTATTTAAATCGGCGGATGAAAGAGTTCCGGCCCTCCGTTGCTTGGGATGGATGGCGCGGGGCCCCGCCTCAAACGCAGGCCAGCAGAAGTCCGGGGGCGGCGTCCCAGGCCAGCTGGACGGCGGCTAGCTGGAGCGTCCGAGCAGCGCATCATGGTCTCCCAAATTTGCAGCACCAGATTTATGCCCTTCCCGGGAGAAAAGGGGAATTCCCAGATTATGTGCTCGAGGGTCCCTCGGAGTTGGACACAGACCCCGAACTATATATAATACTGCGATGACTGCGCAGTAAACCACGCGTTCCGATTATTTTACAGCGCCATAGCGTTAAAGGCCCCGTTTCTCAGAAAACCCGGTGTCGACGTCATCGCTGTAAGCGAAAAATCGCGGTCATGGCGCTGGCATGGCCGGGCACTGATTCTTCGATGATTTGTGCGACCCAACGAGACCTCATGATATCAGAAAGGTGGCAGGAGCTGGCAACTCGGGTTGCTCATTTGAGGTGGGAAGGTGGATAATAATCAGTCTTCCGGTGCTCTTGGATGCGAAGTCAGGCACGCCATACTTGTATATAGGCTACGCAGGTATGCACGTTCATACCACTTGATTAAACCAGGTCGCCTATGATATCGCGTCATACCCTTCAAGTCAAAGCTTAGGTGTCCCCCATAACTTTTTAGAGCGCAGCTCTGGCGCCCATTCCTGCGTTTCGGGTCGTTGTCGCAGTCGGCGTCGCCGTTGTTCCAACTCGTAACCAACTGCGCAGCCGGGGGGCAGCGCGCGCTCGCGACGAAGAGGCACGCACAGCAAACAACAAAAGAGATCATTTCACGAACGTATTAAGTTAAAAAAAAAAAAAAAAAGAAGCAACTCGAAGCAATCACCATAGAGCCATAGAGCGGTGTCGTGTTGAATAAAACGGCCTAACGTATGCAACAGGTGACCACTTTGATTTGTTCCTTTCAGGCCCTAAATCTGAATAGCATGTCCCGATTCTCAGTTTGCAGTTTTTGAAAGACCGCAACCGTTAGGGAAACTACGAATTCCATACTCTTTCGCGAAAGGCTGCTTTCAAAGTGATTTCTGGACTAAAATGCTGTTCTGAGCAATATAAGCAATATAAGTATACTTTTTGGATTCCTAATAACTCTGAGAAAAATATTAGATATGTGGCATATAGTGACAACCGAAAAAAAAATGAAGTTCGTTTTTAAAGTGCTCAGTTTTTTACGAGAACCATGCCAAAGAACCCTCAATTCGCCTTATCCTGTACAATGAACTATCTAGAAGCTATCTAAGCATAGTATACATCATGATTTTAGAAATGATAGTTTTCCTGAGCCGACACACTTACTATCATGACAACTTTTTTTTCTGTTAGTGCTAAGGTGATGAAACTTATAATATATTCTAATAAGAGGACCGTAAGTTATCCCTGAAATTTTTATCCAACTTGGGGCAACAGTTCAAAAGTTGATCCTTTAGCCCACATCACACCTTAGAGTATAAACCAATACCCCAACACCGTGTTTAAAAACAAAGGGGACGCTAGCGACGCCGCAACAGGCTGGGACAATGCCTCCCGTAGTAAATGCCCACAGCATCGCGCTTTTCCCACAACACGGCCGCTCAATTGCCGTCCCCACAGTATTGAGATTGTCCATCCGTTTCACTGAGGGACTGTGTGCTGGCGCTAGTCTATGCCCACCCTCATTTGTTCTCTAGCATTCCTATTTCATCATCATTTATCCTTTACTTACCCTTAAAGGCCCTTAGTTTAGGGTATTCCATAAGGGGTGTGTGTGTGTGTGGAAGGGGGGGGGGGGGGGGGAGGAGCCATTACTTTATACAATGACCAATTGAATGACTATACAATTGTAAATATAAATAATGCTGAGTGTATTTTGAATTAAAATATAGTGCTCTCAATGGGAAGTGCACACATATCTACAAATGTATCTGTTAGAGGGTAGTTTGAACTTTAGCGTCGTGGACGTAAGGGGCGCCATGCTTACGCCCTATCCTTTAGGCATATTGCGAAAGGGTAACAAGAGAGGGATGTAGAGGGAAGGAAGACACACCAGCCTATTTTAGCTGATATTTGCTGATGTCCAGAGTGACAGATTTAGAACATCTGTTTGTTGCGGTTCATCACTATACTTTCTAGCGCAGACAAGTGACGATATCCCAGACACCCGTCTCATTAGGACTGGAGTAAATGAAGGTGATTGGTCTTGAATTAACAGCTTCAGTTCCAGATCGTAATGTTCCAGCTGCTGCGTATCAAAATATGCTTTTTGAAGCATTTTCCGCAGGCACATCTTTACGATTCTGATCAATCTTTCAGGCAGCTCTATCGGCAATAAACTTCCAAGTTATGCAGCACTACGGTAGTCTTTCACATGTTGCTAATAGAAATTTGAAGCTTTGCTACGTCCCTAGATAGGAAAATCAACACCTGTGATTTCGAAAGGTTGAGCGTTCTGCAACCTTTCGCGTGGAAGAGGTGCTGTTGGAGCAGCAGCTGCTTTCAGTCGAAAATGCGCACACTCCTTCTGGGGCAAAATAGTTTCGAACACTTAAGCCTGCAAAGGTGGTTCGAGTTAGTGTTTCACGAGGTTCAAAACTGAAAACGAGTCATGTCCTGCACACGTGAAAACTCAGAAAAGCCTTGGAAGTTTCAAGTGTGAAACACTCTAAGCCAGCGTGGCGAAAGACGTAAAGGTCCACTGTCACTGATGAAGTTCACTTCTCAGAGATAACTGCAGTCCTGGGCAAGTCCGGATTTCCGGCTGTCTGACACTCCACATATTTTGCCAGGACACATTTAACACACTGACGAGCTCGTGTCATTCGGACCCTTCCTTGCAGCTTGGTTAGTGTGTCACCTACACCGCCATGGAGAACATTGCGATGTGCATGCAACACAGCAAGGAGTGTTAACGGGCCTTCACCAGGAAGCAACACAGGCACTACTTAGGTGGACGTCGCTGCAGCATTCTAAAATCGAGTCCTGATCCTGGGCACAACGGCTTAATCGATGAAAGGGTGAAGATCTCGTATCTTTGAGGATGGGTCAAAACGTTTTCCCTTCGCGAGCTGGAGAAAGAGCTCCTTAGCAAAAAAATTGAACTTGGTTGCACCAGATCTCGGCCTTTCACAGTTCTTGCGCATCAAGGGGACCGGTACTACGAATGACCGGTGAATGACTGATGTAGCGTGATATCTGTGCTGTTTTTAGGATAGCTTTGCTCGAAATGCTGAACTGATTTAGTCGAAAAAGTGGCCCCCTTGTCACGCTCAGTAAAGCTATCACACCGCGCTTTATCTCAATGCAGAATGGGGATATATTCACCCCAACGGATTGGAAAGGCGTACTGAAGTCTGTAAAACATAACGCTTCGTGTTTTCTTTGCGCGCTGGCAGTTGGAGCACTGCGTCAGCAATTAGATGAGGCCGGTCAGAAGCGGTGTTATAGAAGCCCAGCCCCTTCGAGAGTGCAGAAGGTGAACCTGGTGATGAATCTTTATCGATGTGTTCTTGTTGTGCGGGATTATTCGTAGCGCACTTTTGTAGAGTCATGCAAGCACCGCTGAAAAAAGATACTGTTTGCCTCTTCGGAACTCGAATCACCAGTGATGAGGTCATCGACGTAGAAGAAATTGAAGTAGAGAGGAGAGCAGCTGTACTTTGGAAACAGGCTTGTAAATGGGGCAGTAATCTTGCGCCCAAAGGAAACGAGCTTGCAGTCGTCCCGAAGGGCACACGCGTCATTTTGTGCTCTTGAATGCCGGCAAATGACTCTCTGGCAGTAGTGCATGCTGAAACCATGAGAAACGCAGAGCATCTCGGTCGCGCTGCTGAAAAGCAAACTGCCTAAAAGCCTCTAGCACATCAGCTGTGAGGCCTATATCGGATGCAGTCGGAAAATCACGAACATCGTCACCATATCGTTATTGAGGTTGGGAGCTTTCTCCAGGCAGTCGTTCACTGATGAGAAACCATACGAGTGCGACGATGCATCTAAGATGCGCAGCCGCATTGTTTTAGATGATTCTCTAATTGCAGCTTTGTGAGGCATGTAATAAATCTCTCAGAGATATCGCTCGCACGGTACTTTTCCTGCATGCCCGTCTACTTCATATTGCCCGATTGCTGCGTCATACTGCTGAAGCAAGTCGGCACCAGCGCCAATGCGTTGAACCAGGCTGTACTGTAGTCTGAGCGCCACTGAACGATTGTCAGCGATGTTAACATCCTCTTCCCCGGAAGTGCGACTTCATACCGTATGTTTCGCAGCTGGATGTTCTCGGAAAAACTTTCTAAAACTACGCTCTCTTGGCAAGTGCTCATTGAAGGGTCACATATGCCAATGCTGCCCAGCTCCCAGAAATACTGGAGTGTATTCAAAACTTCTGCGTCGACAGAGTTCGTTCGAAGCACACATACTGTTCCGACTTGAGATAAATGGCTTCCATTGCATGAAACAGCGCCTTGCAAAGTCCAACAAAGTCTTGTATTGATGGTTGCGAGGCTATTTTTCTGGTTATGGGAACAGATTTCTTTAGAAAGGAACTTAGAAATTTGGCCTGCGCCGATAAGCAAATCTACTTCTTTGTTGCCATTCAAGCCTGGGAAAACCATCGCGTCAGCAAGAAGTTCCTTTGCCCCAACAGTTTAGCAAACATGTGTGCGCTAGGAAATTCAGCCAGTGCGTCACAAATAAACGGAACTTCGACGGCCTCAATTTCGTGTTTGATGGTGTCATATTGGTTTTGCAGATGTAGGCAAACCAAGTTGAACTTGCGTGGCGGTGATTCATAGCTGTCCCGAACGCTTTGATGGTCAAATCGATAGTCTTCACGTGTAGTAGTCCTAATTTCCTTGAGACGTCTGTTCTAATGAAAGTCCATTGGCTGCCATTATCAAGCATACCTCTGATATAATGCATCGACTGGATCATCAACCATGCTCTAAACGATTGCAA